>WBMY01010767.1:138879-198036 GCA_013397315.1 Donacobius atricapilla | reverse complement strand
GGCTCGGTGCTGCTCTCCAGGGACCCGAAGCCTCCCGGGGCCCGGGCCCCCTCCCGGCCCGGCCGCGGCTCCCGGGGACTCCCGGGGCCCAGAGGCCCGGGCCCCCTCCCGGCCCGGCCGCGGTGCTACCTCATGGTTCGGAGTCCCGGAAAGAGGGCGGGTCTCCCAAGATTCCTGTTTTTAAGCGGTGTCCCAGAGGGTGTACCCCTTTTACCTGATTGGCCAGCTTAGCTGTTAGTTCCAAAATGGATTAACAATTGGTTTTTCTTACCATTTATGCTAAACCAATACACTCCCCAAGGAAGTCAGAGAAGGAATTGGAGTCAAAGCTCAGCTTGGAATCCCCCATTTCCATCGGGATAAATCCCTGCCCTAGCAGGAACCCGGGAATCCCGGGAGGAAGAGCAGCTCTGGGATCTGGAACAAGGATGGAGGAGGATTCTCCTCCCAGGCCTCACCTGGCTCAATTCTCATCTTTGCACACCAACAAGGAAATGGGAAAGGAGCAGAAAATCCTTTTATAACTCTGATTTTATAATTCATGTAATTCCAAATTTATAATTTAAAAACACAACTGGACAAGCAGGGGGAGCTGAGCCACCAAACGACCTCTTCCACCTCCTCGCCAGCAGCTGGTTCCCTCAAGGATGGAGTGCAGGAGGCAAGAAAACCTTTTTTGGGTCCACACAAGCTTTAAAAATAAAATCTCTGATGTGCCATCAAGGAAAAGAAACAAAAAAGGAGCAAATCAAGGCAAGAAAAGTTTCAGCTGAGGGTGGACATGGTCAAAGGCGACAAAATCCACAATTATGGCTTGAAAACCTGATTTACCAAAAAACATCGGGAATTGAGACTGGAAGAAGGGAATTTTCTTCTTTTTTAGTGGATTTTTTTTCCTTTTCTTTAAGATTTTGATGGATTTTTTTAAAAGCAAGATGCACCCAGAGCATGAGGAATGGGAGATACAATCATGCTGCTCTTTTCCTCGGGATATCTGCAGAAAAATGATTTCTAATATTTCCAGAGGTACGAAAAGAAAAAGCTGTGGAATGCTCAGAAATTCATGATTACTCTAGTAAGCAATTGAAAGATTGCCTTGGTATTAAAAAAAAAAAAACTCCTCTGGATAAAAGGGAATAAAAAACATTTAAGAGAATAAGTTAAATGGAGTAGGTTAATAATTTGTATTATCTTATCACTGAGGTTTAGACAGTCATAAACCCATAACGGCAAGGAAATTTAGATTTAAAGGAGAAATTACATCTATAACCTTACCCACTTGCCTGAATATTAAATTAAAAAAAATAATTAATGATCTGCTTATGAAAAATATCGGATCAGAAGCATCTCAGCATAGTGCAGAGGGAGGCTGGATTCCCATTTATTTTGAAACCAATTCCCACTGGTGCTCGTGGCTAATGCGAGCACTCTGGAATTCCATCAATAAAAGTCATTATCATAAAACCTGGCTCCACTCTGCCCTACTCCTTTCTCCCCAAAACATTTTTTTTTTTTATATAGGAAAAATTATTTACATTTTTCACCACTGCCCACATTTGGGACAGGTTTCAATCATCACTTCAGGCTTAAGAGCCAAAGTTCAAGGGATCCTCTTTTCCAAAATCGTTGGTGCCGGCCCCAAAATTCCGTAAAAGCTTCACGAGGAACAAAAATTATGTCAAATAATCAAGTTACAAACACCCCTTATTTAGCTTTGAGTAATTCTTGATAGCACAACTTTTTCCTGCTTAAAATAAACTACAGAGTTTGTTTGGGTTTTTCTGTTGGTTTTTTTTTTTTTTTAGATCTATGGAGTGTATTTTTATGTAGGAATATTAAAAATATAAAAATAAAAAAGGCAAGCACTCAGCATGCAACAAAACCCAGCCATGCAAGCTCCACATGCCCACGGAGAGATCTAAGGCAGGAACAAATTAACTTAATCTTGTTATTTGAAGGTCCAGGGCTGGGAAGAGCTGCTGAACATTTGTGGGGATCCTGTGTCACTTTGATCTGCATTGTCACAGGAAAAGCCACATAATGTTTTCAAAGCCGAACCATTCCTAATAAATGAAAGCAGGGCAGAGAACTCTGAGGATTAAATGTGCTCAGGAGAGTCAGAGGATAAAAATAAATAAAACTAAGAACTTTCTACACCACTCTCCCACCATATCAGATCTTTATTTTTCCTAGATTTTGTCCTAAAATTACTTTTAATCACGACATCCATGAAAACCATGGAGGGAGGAGGAATGCTCAGTAAAATATCAGCTGTACCTGATGTCATTCTGCCTCTGACTCCAATGCAACTGTGACTAAGAAATCAACCCAGAAGCAGAAACTTTTCTGTTCTAAAATTAAAAATCAGAGGGCAAGGGTTTCATTTTCCCACCTGTTAGTACAGTTAGGTTAATTTAATCCACTTATTTGTATTTCAATCTCTATTTCCAGAAAGCAAAACTGGCAGTGACAATTTTATACAATATTTGATCAGCACTGATGCTGGGAATGCAAAGCAATCGGTGCTCACTCGTATAAACAGCACAGGTAATGTATTAAATACATTAAAATGAAAATATTCTGAAAATTCAACCTCAGGATAGCTTCAAGTTGGTGTCTGCGAAACCCTTTCTTATTAATTTTCTGTGCTGCAAGCAACATCTTAGTGATCATGTGAAGATCTCTACCAAAAATCATTAATTTAAAATATAGTTTTGGGGAGAGGTTTTTGTTTTGTTTTGTTTGGGAGCTGGGGGGGGGTGGGGGGATTATTTGGGTTTTATTGGTTGGGGTTTTTTCTCAGAACTAAGCTTTTTTCACTGTTTTAACCTTTTCAGAGATACCTCCATCCCTGGAGGCATCCAAGGCCAGGCTGGACGGGGCTTGGAGGAATCTGGGGTAGGGGAAGGTGTCCCTGCCCATGGCAGGGGTGGAATGAGATGATCCCAAAGGTCCCTTCCTACCCAAGCCCCATCCTGGTATTCCGACTGCTAAAAACAGATTTTGAGGAAAACCAACCCCCTCTAGCTGGGGTTGGAGCTGGATGATCTCCAGGTGTCCCATCCAACCCTGGCTCTTCTGGAACTCCCTAAAGACATTTTTACTTTTCTTCCCGGATAATTCTCCCTATTTGGAGCTGGCAGTGTCCCCACTCAGAGTTCATCCATTCGGGGCAGGTTGGAAGTTGTCAGGACTGCCCTGTCCAGGCTCCTTCTTAAATATTCAACCAGCACAGCTTTGAAGGGAGGAAAAAACTCCTTCCCCAAAGGGTTGTCCAGGGCAGGGGTGGAATCCCCATCCTGGAGGGATTTAAAGCCATGTGGAGGTGGTACTTGGGGACGTGGCCAGTGGTGGCCTCGGCAGTGCTGGGGAATGGCTGGATTCAATCTTGGAGAGCTTTTCCAACCTGAATAATTCCACGGCGATATGACAGCATTCTGAAGTGCTGCAAACTGCAGATGATGATTTCATTCTTAGTATCTGCAGGTGTATTTTTAAAAAGATCTTTTTAAATGATCTTGGCTTTGCAGAACTCTGGATTGGCTCTGGTACCATCCCAGAGCTGAGGGCAAACACCCCAAACTGATGATTGGGACCAAATACTGCAGTCAGATACAATTTGTTGACTGAATCTGTTTTAATTGAACTGATCTTTTCACTTCTGCTTGCAAGTTTGAGCTCACTGTGATGTTTTCTGCTGCAGAATTCCAGGACTGGGCAGTGCTGAGGTCCAGGCAAAGATGCAAACTCTCAGCAATATCTTAAAGCAAATCTGATGGCATTATAAAAGCACAAATTCTTGTGCTGCCCCTGAAGTTACCAATTTTTAGCAGCCCTGAATGCAGGTTCTTTCTGGCTGTGCTTGGCTTTTTGCTTATTTCTTGTTGCTTAGTTGTGCTCAACACCCTGGACCTCAAATTCACGGCTTCTATTTCCCAAGAAACAAAAGAATGGGCAATTTGGGGTTATCTGCTTCAGCAGTCATTCCTGGAAAAGGATCCCTCTCCAAAAATGAGCAGAGGCTGTGATGCCTTGGGAAGGCTGACCCGGAACAGAGACTGGGCAGAGCTAGAGAATAAAGCAGGGATTTATTGAAAGGCCTTTAAGGTACACCTTGGGCAGGACAAGAGCTTGGCCAGGGTTACAACCCAAGCTGGACCCAAAATGGTCACAAAATGGATAAACAGTCACAAGGTCTCACACTTCTATTTATAAGTTTTGGTCCATTTGCATATTGGGGTTTAATTGTCCAATTACAGCTTCAGGGTGTGAGGTCCCATCCTTCTTGTTCCTCCCTCCAGCCCACCCTTTTTGTGCTTTTGGGCCTGAAAGTTGTCCTTGGTCTGCAGCAGGAAAAGGATTTGTTTTGTGTCCCTGCTCTGTGAAGAGCTGAGTGACACTGAATGTGAGCTCAGAACTGCACCCCTGGGCAGTACAGGACCCGAAAACCACAAAAGCTCAAATTTAAGGCATCAGCTGAGGCACTGAGAGCAGCAGCTGCTTCTCCATCTCCACCAAAAGGCAGCGCCAGCGCCTGAGCTGAGTCCTACAAACACAAACTCAACCTCACCAGAGCAAGCAAAAATAAGCAAAAAGCCAAGCACAGCCAGAAAGAACCTGCATTCAGGGCTGCTAAAAATTGGTAACTTCAGGGGCAGCACAAGAATTTGTGCTTTTATAATGCCATCAGATTTGCTTTAAGATATTGCTGAGAGTTTGCATCTTTGCCTGGACCTCAGCACTGCCCAGTCCTGGAATTCTGCAGCAGAAAACATCACAGTGAGCTCAAACTTGCAAGCAGAAGTGAAAAGATCAGTTCAATTAAAACAGATTCAGTCAACAAATTGTATCTGACCACAGGATTTGGTCCCAAATCATCCGTTTGGTACCTTCCTAAAGCATGTTCGCCCTTTAGCTCCACTATCAAAAAAAACCTAAAAAACCAAAACAAAACAAAAAGACCACCCCACCTTTAGAGACCAAAAGCATAAAACAACCAAAGAAAAACCAAAATATTTTGCTACTTCAGGCCTGATCTAGTGGAAGGTGTCCCTGGCCATGACAGGGGTAGCACTGGATGATCTTTAAGGTCCTTCAAACCCCAACCATTCCTTTATTCTATGAAATGAAAACAAGTTTGGATGAAAAATTCCCTCCTCTCACCTACACCCTTCCTTTGTGCCCATGAAAATATTGCAGACCTGGTGCCCAGCACATCCAGAACGAGGCAATTTCTCTCTTTTCTCTCCAGTTGTGTTCAATTATTATCTTTTATGTGGACAACTGTTACAGGGATGACACCCAAACGATCAGGGAAGGTCATGTAAAAGGAAATTAAAGGCAGGAACAATGATTAGGGACAGAAGGCTCAGTTTGATGAAGCTCATTCCCTGAAATTATTCCTTATCTGAGCTCCCATCAGCACTCACCAGTTCAAATTACAGCTTGGTTTCCTCCAAGAAATTTTTATTATTAACTGCAGCTCTTCATATTAACTTTGCTGAGGTGAAAACCAAGCTGCTCGAGACACAGCCATGTTTTGAAATTAAAGTGCCACCACAGGTCGTGCTGAAAAATAAAATGACGGAAGAAATTCTGTGTACAAAAGATCTTTCCCAACCACTGAGTTAAAGAGCCTGCAGAAGGTAATTTCAGGTAAATCTGTGCATTTTTAAGGACTGGCAAGAAGCATTAAGGTAAAGAAATCTTCCAGACACACAAAATGCATTCTTGCAGGTGAAGAGTTCTTCGTGGGCATGTTAAAAATTCACCCAAAAATAAAATACCTGTGCTGGGGAAAAAGGGCTTCCATGGAGTGATTAGTGCACGGCCGGAATTGCTAAACTGTCATCCACAGGTTTTAGTTGTCCATAAAAACAGCCAAAATTATGGGTTTTTTTGGAAAATAACATCTTTAAAACTAGTCTTTTCAAGTACAATGTAATATTGGTCTAAGTCATTCTAATTCTCTTTTTATTACACACACTTTGAATTTCCAAAGGAAAAAATATTTTGAACAATAAAAAATTGCTAAAATATCTCTATTGGTAAATATTTAACTCAATATTGATTGTATTCTGCTTATTTTCACACCATCCAGTCAGAAAAAAATTTCCCCCATAAGCAGAAAAAGAAATAAAAACAACTAATGAGGAGGAAAAAAAAAAATTTCTATTTGCTTTCTGAACTACTTTTCTCTCAAAGCTTGTCAGTTTGTAGCCCCTCAAAGCCTTCTCTGACTAAAGTTATTAATGAAGAATTCTGGAAATTAAAGCTGGAATGTTGCTGCACTGCAGGGATTTGCCACATGGGGGATCCCAAAGTGAATGGACTTGAAAGGAAGTCAGGGGGAGAAAAGCCATGAGATAATGACATGGAAAAGATGGAAAATTCAGGGTTTTCATTTAAAAAGGGCCAAATCCAACCAGATGTACATAAACATGGAAATGTGTTGCTCACTAAGCAGCTTTAGAAAAATATCCTCTTTTTTCCACTCCTCTGAAGCCAGAGCTATCCAGGTAAATTGCTTCTAGCAGTATAAAATGACAAGAATTCCATAATTTTATTTATTTTCAGTATTTGAATATTTTCTATTTCGCAGAGATGTCAGCTTAAAAATGAATTATCCATCCGTAAATGAATGCCCACAAAGAAATGGATGCATGGGCATTAGCACACGTATCAAATCTCTATTTCATCCTTAATATTTTCACTACTATTTCAAGAGTTCACACTTATTCACACCTAGGAGTAAGGCTGAGGTCTAAACCAAACCACATTTCATTCCTTGAGTAAATTAAATTTTGTTTCATTTCACTGCTATGGATGTGGGGGCGGGAAGGAGGAAGAGGTTTTTGCTGGAACTGAGTCGATACTGATAGTTTGGGCATTAATTTGTACTTTTTGTATTCCTAACACCTTGAACATCCCTTAGACTTCAGCAGATCTCAGCACGCAGTTGGCAGCTGCTCTCAAAGAGAAAAATACATCAAAAGGCCATGTTTAAAAACATTTACTGTCCACAGGAAGTGATAGAAGACATGGATAAAAACCCCATTTTTTCATCATTACATGTCAATGACTGTTTATTTTACTTTGTTACCGATTTGGAAGGAGATCTGTCTGAGGCCAATACTTGATAAAAACTGCACTACTCTAAGTGGTATTTTAAAAAGGATTTTAGATCAAAGACTCAGAATAATTCANATCCAGGTGCCAGCGGCCTCGTGCCCACCTGGGCACACCTGGGGATGTCCAGCCTCTGTCACAGCACCCCCAGGGCCTTTCCCAGCCCCTCTGCCCCAGCCTGTGGTGCTCCATGGGGTCGGTGGGACCCAAGTGCAGGAGAAGCAGCCCCAGGCCCCACTTCATTCACTCAGACTCTGCTTCAGTCATGTTCACGAACTCCAAGATAGGAATTTTGTGGCTCCACAAATCAGTATCACAAAGCTGGTTTCAAATAAACTCTGGCTGCTGCACCAGACCAGACTTAACCCAAAAATACAACTCCTCAGAGCAGCCTCATGGTAAAAAGCAACAGGGTCACAATTCCCACTTCAGACAGAGCTTAGTCCCTGTCTAGGAGTCATTAAAGCTCCACAAAAAGATGCAGACCACAACAGATGTTAATTCCATATCCTTTGCCCTGAAGGCAATCCAAGCCTTCCCTAAGCAACCACTGCTGATTAATTTTAGGCTGAGTTTGCACTGGTCTTCCCTGCTCCATTCTAACATTCAGTCGTCGTGGTTCACAGGATTTCAACTATACAAGGACTGTATTTTTCTCATTTAACAGCAAAATTTCACATAGATCTTCACACCATAAATTGCTACTGTGTTCTACCCCAGGAAAAAAAGTATTTCTGTGAATAGTGTGAGATAAAGTACTCAATTATATATTTAACTTGCAAAAGCCTTTTGAGAGCCCCAGAGATAGAATTCATTCTATGGAAGCTCTCTTCATTAATAAAAGTACTTATCCCAATTACTTTGAACTTCTATAGACAGTGCCTTATTTCAAACTATTTTAATCAATCCTCACAAAATCTCTTGGCAACGGCCTGCAGAAGTACACAGAGGCAAGGGAGCTGTGGTGCTTCAGTGGAGCTACCAATTCTTTATGTTTATTATTCATCCTTACTATGCTTTTTAATTAATCACACAAAATAAAACCAATGTGGTTTGCCAGCCTCCAAGTTCTCCTTTATTAAAGAAGTGATTACATCCAGTAATCTGGAGTTAATATTAGAAAGGCTTAGAGAATTTTCCAGTCTGTACCACTCACAAAGTAACTAATCATTGCAGGAGATTTAAATTAATTTGGGTCAAATGAGATTCAACATCATCTTCCAGGTGCAGCTGCTCCCTCTGCAAAGGTTACTGATCCCACTGCCAGGGGGCCGGGGCTGGTTGTGTCAATCCAGCGGCGAGGGAATCGGATTAGCTCAAACCATTCATTCCAACTTTTCCAGCAGAGGGATAAAGCCCAAAGCAAATCAGGGAAGCGTTTGCATGGATGGCTCCTGGGCCAGTTAGTGAGGGACACTCAGCTCCTGCACGGGGAACAGGAGGAGCTGCTGGAGGCCTTCATTTCCTCCACTGACATTCCCGGATGGAGAAGGTGATTGCCAGAGCCCGGAGTCTGACCAGACAGGAAATGATAGGGATGAGCCATCAATGGACTCCTCGTTTCAGCTCCTGTGATGCTCTGCCTGCCAATAATCCTGAAATTATGGGCAATGGGATAGGATTTCCTCTGGGGCCAGGCTGGGAGAGCTGGGAATGCTCCCCTGGAGAAGGGAGGGATCCAGAGAGAGCTTCCAGCACATTCCAGGCCCTGCAGGGGCTCCAGGAGAGCTGCAGAGGGACTGGGGACAAGGCTGCAGGGACAGCACACAGGGAATGGCTGCCCACTGCCAGAGGGCAGCGCTGGATGGGAGATTGGGCAGGAATTCCTGCCTGGGCTGGGATTGCCAGAGCAGCTGTGGCTGTCCCTGCATCCCTGGCAGTGCCCAAGGACAGGTTGGACATTGGGGCTGGGAGCTGCCTGGGACAGTGGGAGGTGTCCCTGCCCATGGCAGGGAGTGGAACTGGATGATCTTTAAGGTGCCCTTCCACCCAAACCATTCCAGGATACTTTGTCTGAATACACTTTCTGTAATCAGGGGGATGGAAAGGGACGAGCTTTAAAAATCCCTCAAAACCCAAACCACCCCGTGACTCCATGATCCGTATTTTATGGAATCATTAATACATTTTACAAAAGAAACGACAAATGTCTCAAAAGCAGGAAGTCATCTCTTCAACAGAGAAGTTACTTATCATAAAAACCAAAAAGAGCTTTATTTTACACGCACCCATTTCATCTCCCACTGAGATGAAGTGATCTCGGCCCAGCCTCAGGAATTATTCTGACTTGTTTGTTCTTTTTTGGAGCCAAACCCAGCTTGAGGACAATGAACACTGCCAGATCCTCTCCAGCTCACAGCTCACGTTAAGCTAAGCCCAGGCTGGTGTCCATTAGCAGGAAAAGTGGGATTGCTCAGGCAGAGCTCTGCTGGTGGTGCCCATGTGGGACCTCAGTGATTTAGTGAAATCACCAGCAACTGCTCAGCCAGTAATTAAACCATAAAGGCCAGACCTGAAAGCTGCAGCCTTCTGAAAGCAATAACCATCAGAATTCCCAGCACCAGCAGAACGATTCCCATCTCGGATCATCAGCGCTGTCTGTGCTATCATTCACTCCCTCCCCGTGGCTTCAGCCCAATCACCCCCAGCTCTTTCCCTCACTGCTCAGTCTAAATGCCCAGCCCTCACCAGATCTGCAGCTCTTTCTTATCACGAGATGGGGATACAGTTTTTGCAGCTCTGTTTATTCATTCCCAGCCTGGCTGTCACCAGGATACTAAAAAAACCCCACAGTGTGAAGTCAAATAAAACTTGAAAGACTGGCCAATTGTTTTCTTCCCATTTTTTACACCAAAGGCTGCATTAGCTAGATTTCACGATTCCCCTAAGTGCCTTTAAAATTACAAGCAATTTAGACTGTGATTCACTTTCATGCAGACTCTGACTGCATGCAATTTTTTTCCCCCCATCTCAATTATATCTTAATATTATGGGGGCTGAAATGCATTAAATAAATCATATTTCATAGTAAAGCAATAATACTTACATGCGTTTTAGAAGAAATCGTCCTGCGTTATAAATGTATTTATAATGTCATTACCTTATTTTCCACATTGACTGAAATATTAGACAGCAGTCACTGCTCCGAGCTACGGATGGAAGCTTTTAGCAAACCTTATGTTTATTCTGCTCTGGTAATTAGCTGGTTTAGTTAATATAATACAACGTTTACAAACAGCAATTTATCCAATATACAAACTCGCTCCTGTAATTAGTGAAACATTGTTATTGATTAAGATTTAATATGGCTGTTGCTGTTTCTGCAATGTTCTACACAAAGGGAACCATCACTAATTTGTCCGAGGACAGTTCCCCAGTCAAAGTCATCTCCTGGCAGAGGACCATGAATTTCATTATCTAGAAAAATATTTTCTGCAATATTCTACCCAGGTTTAAGCATTTTTAAAGGAGCAGGTAACAACAAAGAGAAATTTAAGATATAATTACACACCCACTCTCTCACAGAGACCAGAACTACTTGATTATTCTTTTAATGCTAAACAAGTTTAAGGTGATATTTCTATTATAAAGATGCACTAAAGATACAGAAGAATACTTTGAAGAACACACACAAACCCCAAAAAACCTCTGCCATCATTTAAAATTCAACACTATGATGGTATTAAACACAAATATCAAGGGTTTTATCAATACTATCAGTGAAATAATGAGCACTGGAACGGGGTGTCCAGGGCAGGAGTGGAGTCCCCACCCCTGGAAGGATTTAAAGCCATGTGGAGGTGGCACTTGGGGACATGGTCGCTGGTGGCCCTGGCAGCGCTGAGGAATGGTTGGACTGGAGGATCTTAAGGACTTTCCCAACCCAACTGAATGTATTTTGTGAAGGAGTATAAACATGAAAACTGATTTGTCAAAAAAAATGGTTCCTTTGGGAAATGTTTGCAGTCTTCACAGAAAAATAAAAAGTTGATGTTACGTCTTAGGCAGACACCTCTCTTTCCAAGCCATGACACATTACCTCATTTCTGAGTTAAGGATGAACTCCCACTACCAACATTGGAACCTGAACTGTAATTTCTATTAATGGCACTGCGGATTCATCCTTAAATCCAGCACTGTCACCCCAAGTCACATATCAATTCTGGACACTTCCACTGCATCATTCACTGGATGATGCAGTTCCCTTTTAGGAATATCACATTTTACACTTTTATTAGCAAAAGGAAATCAGGCAGCTCTAAGTAAAGCCCCATTTTAGCCCTTTAGATTTTCAGATCAGGCACCACACCTTAGGAGAACACAGCAGTAACACTCTAAGAAGCACCAAAACTCTGTATAAATAAACAGAACTAGTTCTCCATTCAGACATTTTTCTACAATTTTGAAAATTTCAAAATTTTAAATTCCACGTTTTAAAAAATGCTGCTGTACAAAAAAATTCAGTTTTGCTGTTTGGGTTTTTTTTTTTTAATCGCCAGGTATGTTTTATTTTTACAATGCTATTTTGCTTGGAGAGTTTTTCAATAAGAAAAAAAAATGAAGAAATTTTCACTGGCAAAGCAAAGGGCATATTTAAGAATATAAAACAGTCTAAAAACCTTCCTGTATGCTTGAGAAAATGTATGAATTATCTAGAAGTTTAGTATAAAGTAGAAAAAAATCATGAATATTCTGGTCTGGGAACAGAGACATCCTTATGATATTACATGAGGTGTTTAGACACTTCTGGTAATGATAAAAATAACCAATAAAAATTAGAATATTAATTAAAATGAGCAAAATTATATATAGACGCTACATGTATATTCTGCTTGAGTGGGTGACATCCCCGCCTAAAACAGGGGAGTTGGAGTTAAATCATCTTTAGGGTCCCTTCCAACCCAAATACATTCTATAATTTATTTAAAATCCATTCCTAGATACCTGTGGAACACAGAGCAAGACTCAAGGACTCACTTCTCTACGTACTCTTATAAAATTTAACCCAGTTGCATCCATATAATGACCAGGGGAATATTGCAGGAAGGAGGTTTCTGTTACAGAGAAAGTCATGAAAATGATGATATCCATTAAAATGCTCCAAAAATGTCGAGTTTTATCATCTTTGCTACAGAACAGAGCAGGCTGAGCATAAATTATTTATGATGTGTAACAGTTTAATGGAGTATAAAATAGCTTTTTTTCTTCTCACAAGTAGTACAAGCTCTGATTTTTTTTGTTGTCAGCTCCACACTCGGCAATGTGCTCGACCCATTTACAGCTGTGACATGCAACAATTTGTAAAATTGTTCTATAGAAACTCTAACTTAAAGGAACGACTTACACAAGCTATTTATTACTCTCGTAAAGTGCTATCACAGCATCCTGCCAAGAACACAGCAGGAAATTCCAGGAAAGCACAGGCAGCTCCTCTAGAAATTTAGGAAAGCCCTTGCAGGAGAACCTGCGGCACAACACCAAAACCTCCCTGTGAGAAGGGGCTCTAAATCCACTTCCATTCCCCTGTGGCCACATCCATAATTAATCCTGCAGGACCTGCCCCAATCCCAAGGAATGCAGGAACAAGTACAAATTTAGGATTACTCATGGGACCAAAGGGATTTTAAGGCCAAAGAGGTAAAGCCTTAAATTAAGAGAACTATGGAGTATAAAATAGGATCCAAAGGAAAAAGGGAGCCCAGTGTAAAACCCCTGAGTCCTCCCAGTTCCTCATAAATTATTAAAAGGCAAAAAAAAATGTTCTGATAGGGAATCCTGGAATGGTTTGGCTTGGAGGGGACCTTTGGGATCATTTCATTCCAGCCCCTTGCCATGGGCAAGAACACCTTCCACTATCCCAGGCTGCTCCAAGCCTTGTCCAACCTGGCCTTGGACACTTCCAAGGATCCAGGAGCAGCCACAGCTTCTCTATTCCAGAGCCTCCCACCCTCATCACATAAAAATGCCTTCCTTCTGTCCAATCCTAATCCATTCTCTTTCATTTTCAAACCACTGCCCCTTGTCCTGTCACACAGGATGTTTCTGATTCATAATCGGCAGCTTTTGGGTGCCATGCACTGGGGGCCACGATGATATTTACATCTTTGGTGTGAAAATCACCTTCATTATCTAAGTTGTCTACACAGGAAGACAACCAGAAGCCCTCAAGCCAGAGAGGCATTTACAGAGACGCGGAGACTTCTTCAGGAAAATGCACTCCATCAGAAAGCTGAAATCTGAATCAGCTTAGATTGCATTCTGAAAGCACCCGTTTTTCTTTAATATTAAAGAGATCTGAGGGTGAAAAATTCTGGCACAGCTAGATTCTGGTTACACCTGTAACCACCTGAAATGTATGCAGGGAAAATGTTCCTTTCTTTGCCAATGACTGTGCAGGGATAGTCTGGATTAAAGCTTTAGAGCCAGGCCACTACACAGTAAAAAATCTAAATAATAAACTTTTAAGGCAGCATAAACTGGAGATTCCCCTAATTGGTTTTTGTTTCTCTGCATAATTAACCATCATACCCTTGAAACTAAATGTGAACAGTAAAACTGATTTTAAAACCCCCTCTTTTCCTTCCAAATTGTGATCAGACTTTTACTGAAAACTACTGGGAAAAGAAATAGTTGTCTCCTCACTGTTCTACCAGTACAAAAACCTTGTGTCACTCTCTCCATAAAATAAAATTACTTTCCACTCATTTTCCACTCCACAGAGCCTTGAGCTACAGTTCCAGAAGCACGAGAGAGAGTTAAAGATGCTCCACGCTTCATCGCCACCTTTTCTGAGGGCCTAAGCCAAATTCATTTCATCCATGTCACAAAAAGAGAGAAAACCCTTCACTAATATTAAATAGAATTTCATTTTCTTCTGCTGAGAAGTTTCAGCATTCATGGAGTTTCCAAGGAATCTGGTTAGAGCCGGCAGAGAGGTGCCCACCGTGACAGTTTCAGGCCACTTCCTCCTTTTACCTCCAATAAAGTCAAATTTAATTTAACCACATCCATAAAACCCTGGGGAAAAATAAATAAAATAAAATAAAATAAAATAAAATAAAACAGAAAAAGGGAGCCCAGAGATCTCCAGAGCTTTGCAGAACACAAAAAGTCCTCCCAGGAATGCAGGGATTATAAGGAATTATAAGGAATCTGCTTGCAATTATTCCTTCCACCAACTCTGGAACACTGCAGCATCAGGCAATAGGAGGCCAAGAGGACAAAAAACTCCCAGGCTTCAGAGGAAAGAGGCAGAAGTTTGTCCTGAAGATAGGGACAAAGGGATGTTGTGGTTCTTGCACAAGGAGAGGAAAAAAAGGGAGAGAGCTGGAGAAAAAGAAAGCAAAAAATGAAGAACTGGGGTGACCAAGGGCAGGAGGAACCTCCAGGAACTGGCAGAGATGGAAAGAAACAGATATGAGAAAGAAGTAGGGCATTCAGAAAAATTTAGACAGAAACACATTCAAAGAAACAATTTAAGAGCAGAATTTATGAAAGAAATAGCCGTATTTAAAAAGAAAAATTAAAACTCAGGTATGAGCCTACACAGAACCAGCACTGAGTCACAATTCCAACAGTAAAAACTACTTTTTGTTTTCAGAACAACTTGAAAAGCTTAAAGAATGTCCTGGGTTTGTCTAGCAGTTCACATGGAGTAAAGAGCTCTGAACTTTGGAAAGATGAAGAGAAGGAAAATTTGTTTTTTAAAAAAGAAAAAAAATTATGGCCAAGCAAGCGACACCAAAACAACAAAACACGGCAAAATCATGATTTCAGGAGTTATTTTAGTTAGTATTTCTTCTCTGGTGAACTTCAGTTCTGAACTTTATGTCTGTAATCTTTAGATCTCATTTATTTATCACCTTTACCCATTCTCAGGCACCAGACTGTCAGCACCCTGAATAGATAATTGCAAACAGCTTTTCCCACGATATTCCACATCCAATTCACCCTCACAAGGAAAAGTTTTTCCCTAATCTCCAATCCAAACCTACTCTCTTGTCAGGTTGGTTGTCACCTGCAGATGTGCTGAGGGTCAATATCAGCTTTTTTCCTCAAGGTCAAGTCTGTTGGTAGAAGAACTTAAAATCAACTTTTCAGACCAATCAAAAGTTGCTATTTTTGCGCTGTGCATTCCCTCCCTCGCAGGTAGCAGGTTCCAAGAATGATTTGCTCAAGTTCAGTATCTCCTTCCTACATCATTACTTTGAAAAGGAATAACGACAAGGGTCTGGGTTTTTTTTCTCATGCTTCAAACAGGCAGATAAAAGTGAGCAGGAAAATTAAAATATGACATGAGTTACTACGATGTAAAACAAAGAGGCAGCTGACCCCTTCATCTGAGCACTTCTTAGATGTCCCTTTATGAAAGCAGAAACAACCCCCACTAATTATCCTTCTTTCCAGAACATTACAAGAAAACCTGATAGTTATTCCACAGAAGTATTTCCTCACTCCAAAATCTTATGTGCATGAAGCCATTGCTGTAAGTCTGCTGGCATGACTGGAGTATTCGGGATATTTGAATATTTCAGCTGTTTTACACACTGGAAATGACTTGTTATTGCTGCACGCAATAATTCTCTTCCTTCCCAGATTTCCAAGCAGCTTTCTGGCTCCAAAGGCAGGAACCACACAGCAAAAGGGTGCAGATGCCCCTCACAGGGTTCTTCACAGGCTTAAAGGCATAAATAAACTTTCAAAGTCAACCTGTAACCTCCAAAATTAATTTAATTGTTTCAATTCACACTCACACTCTTCATGCTCCACACTCCAACACTTCCCTCAGCCCAAACCGCTCGCCTGCACCCTGAAGTCCTCCCTCAAAGTCATGGCTTTGTGCTTTTATGGATTTGAAATGCCCTGATTTTGGCATGCAAACAATTCAAGGTGTGTTCATGACTCACAATTGTGACAGCTGCTGCAGGAACCGGCCCTTGGCTCCAGCACGGCCCCATTAAGCATCCATCAGAAACTACTCTGGGTTTGCTCATTTATTACTCCAGCCTGGCCCAAGGGGGGAAAAGGGGGAACAGCAAGACTTTCTTCCTCCGAAGCAAAATCATAAGCCACTTACTTATCCTAATGTCACGATTCCCACTGTTTATCTGCATGATAATTAGGAAAATGAGGAGTAATGAGGTTTATTTATTTATTTATACGCGTGACTTGAATTCAAATAGCTCTAAAAAAATAGACACTGCAGTATTTTATTATGTTATCAGAGGGGTGGATTTTCCAAACTCAAGTAATTTACTGAAAGTAATGAGACAAGAAATATTATCACCTTCTTTTGCCTCAGCCACCCCAAATTTATGTTGACAAACCTCTCCTGTACCACTCCTGTGTGAAATTTTTTACATCATTGACAGCTGAAACCAATTTCTGCTTTCAAAATTAAAAATTTTTTGGAGTCTTGTTGAAATCAGGTCTTGTGTGAAGTGGAAGGTGCCTCTTTGTCTTTAAATCTTTATATTATTTACATTACTCAAAGTTTATTTTTGTTTTCCGTTTGGAGCAAGGCGTCAGATTCCCCAAACACCCAACTGTACACAGAAACTCCAAATTCCTGGCAGGAGGTTGAATTTCCAGCTCCAAAGTCCCCCACACTTTGCAGGGCTGAGTGCAATTAAAGACCCTCAGCCTTGAGAGGATTGGGCTATCAGGAGAATTATTCTTATTACTGAACTAAAAAGGTGTTTTAACACCCCCGATTTATTAAGCCTTACATTAAACTTTTCCTTTCTTTAAACAAAGGAGGCAGAGCAGTTTTTTCTCCAGGCACATGGTACAGCTATCACAGAACAGATCATATAACAATTGATGGGACTGAAAAATGTCTTAAAATTTGTATAAAACCCCCCGAAACCTACAGACTTCACCACAACATTCCGCTTTTTTTCCTCATCCTCTCCCTGAAATATCCTTTTTAATCGATTTGTGTGCACCTGCTTTAGCTATATTGGTACCCATTGCTACAACACTTGAGCACCTCAATATATTCCAGACAGCCACTGATATGAAAAGATATTAAAAAGATATTAAGAAACTCTTAAAAACTTAAAATTACATGTAAAAAGGACTTCCCTCAGGCTCTTCTCCAATCTGAGCAAACCAAGTGACCTCAGCCATGCTGAAAACAGCAGTAAAACGAACTGCCCGATTTCCATCCCTCTGTCCCCCAGAACACCTAAATCAGGTAATTGAACCCAAAACGAGGACAACCAGAGCATTCTAAAGGTGATGCCTTAAATTTGAACTTTCATGGTTTTCAGGTTCTGCGCTGCCCAGGGGTGCAGTTCTGAGCTCACATTCAGTGTCACTCAGCTCTGCACACAGCAGGGACACAAAACAAATCCTTTTCCTGCTGCACACCAAGGACAACTTTCAGGCCCAAAAAAGCACAAACAAGGGTGGGCTGAAGGGAGGAACAAGAAGGATGGGACCTCACACCCTGAAGCTGTAATTGGACAATTAAATCCCAATATTCAAATGGACCAAAACTTATAAAAGTGTGAGACCTTGTGACCGTTTGTCCATTTTGTGACCATTTTGGGCCCACCTTGGGTGTAGCCCTGGCCAGGCTCTTGTCCTGCCCAAGGTGTACCCTAAAGGTCTTTTAATAAATCCCTGCTTTATTCTCCAGCTCAGTGCAGTCTCTGTTTCAGGTCAGCCTTCCCAAGGCACCAAAGGAGACACAAGTGAATAAATACATCCCTACCCAAAACCAGCTTCACCTGAGAGCAAAGAAATATTGAATAGAAGTCAGAGTAAGAGAGGCCTGGGCCATTGTTCCAGGGGAGCCTCGGCGGCGTTGCGCTTGCATCCCGGCGTCAAACGAACATGTTTTAATCCCTGGCATGCATTTGTAGCGTGTCATGTACAAGGACAAGCCTTGACAAGGCTTTGATGTGGTTTTTTTTGTTGTGTCACACAACTGGCAGGGTGCGCGTGCTCCAAAGGCCCACAAGTAATCAAAAGGAGCCCGGCTTGGAATATTTATACACAAAGAACGGTATTTAAAACGTTATTCTGGTGCTACCTCCAGGGCAGAAACAAGACTTGGCCCTGAAAGAGGGAAGGTGTGTGGAAAAAGGGATTATTAGCCTTACTTTTTTGCCCATGCATGACAAGGAATGATGATATTCATTTGGGGAGATAGCACGGCAATTTTGTTACCGTTCAATAAAAAGGGAGTAGCACGAACAAATTGGTTAATGAATGAGGGAGGAGAGAGCAGAGTATTATGCAGTGAATCTATAAAAATGAACTCAATTTGAATTCAACCCAAAGAACAAATTGATGGAGCAGCAGGCTTTGTAAAGCCCTAGATCTTCATCTGAATGCCGAAATAACACAGTGATTAATTTTGCTTCAGTCAAATATCTTGGGGTTTGCTATATAAGAATTAAAAAATAACATGCTTTAAATGCTGCTTGACTATCAAAACACATTCACCATTCAAAAAGAAAGCTTAAAGAGAATAAATGCTCCTTCTCTGTACTTTGCTTGCCTTCAAAATTCTCATTTTACCGTGGTTTTCCTGTCTGTCAAACTTCAACACAGAGGGAAAAAAAAAGCCATTAACTGTTACAAAGAAAAATTATAAAAAAAGACATCTTGTAACATGTTGCCAAGTGAAATGCCGAAGGAAGGAGAAAATTATTCCTGTTGTTCCACTGAAACAAATATTTTGAATGTCAGCATGGACGTTGTAAAGGGACAGAAGAGAGACCCAGGAAAAGGCAACTTGTGGTTCCCAGGCCTTTCATGGCAATTTCAGAGAGGAAATAAAACATTTATTTGGCAGTTTATGTGACAAATCATACTGGGATTCCAACTCCAGCACCACCCACAGGCTATCTTGAATTCTTTTTACCATTTTCCTCTATCAAGGTGGAGAGGAAACTGTTCATTTATTAATTTTAGACATCAAATGGGCCTTCACTTCTTCAAGGCCAGATCAGAAAATCCCTCATGATTTGCAAATATGTGACAGGCAGCCCCTTTTCTTACTAGGGAGAGAATTACCAACTTTATTTGCTTAGCAGGAGCTTCTTGCTCACACAGTAGTTTCACATCACCTCTTTGAGATCCCCTAAAAGACCTACCCCAAATACCTGAATTTCTATCCCAAACCTTTCAGTGCTGCAGTAAAAATGTTAAAAAAGAGGGGGAGGAAGAAGGAATGTGTGCCAGGAGAGACATAAACCAAAGGAGCAATATTCTGTTTATTCCAAGGAATAGGAGTGCAGTCAGTGCAGTAGAATTGTGTATATTCCAAATATAAATGTCTTGCTCATTCTATCCCACTTCCTTCCCTAAAAACCAATCAAACTTCTTTCCCCCAAAACAAAACACACACACACACACACAAAAAAAAAGATAGATCCCATCCTCAGTATTCCAAAATACCACCTTCCTCCTGTCTTCTCTGACAGGAACAAGCAAATCCAGGTTCCTTTTGCCCATAGGAAAAAGTTTTTTGCTGCAACAAAACTGCTACTTCCAAGCCATAAAAACATCCCAAAAATAACCATGTGCATAGGACTAAATCAAAGTTTATGACTGAAACTCCCCAAATCTCCACTTTTAACGAGGTTTAATGAAAAATTTCTACTTTCTAAATTATAAAACTGAGGAGCAAGAGACAAAACAACTGTCAGTAGATTTAATTTTGTACCATGTGCTTCCCAAACCTTAAATCTCACATTCAAATATGAGCCTTTAGTATTTTTACTGCCATAAATTGTGAATTACAGTCTCTGCTCGTGCCTACTTCTCCAAAAGCCCTCCCTGCACCAAGCAATCCTGTTTCGCCTCAGGCTGTGTAGTTTACCTCAAATTATTTCAGAATCATCTAAAAAGATTCATTTTTCTATTAAAATGATGAATGAGCTAAATGAGGTATGTAATAAATACTGCAGGTTTGTAAACAGACTTTTCTCCTGAGAACCAATGCCTTAACTCATTTAATTCTTCCCGCTGGTATTTCCTAGTGAAGTCATCCTTAAAATATGGTTTGTCCAGGCCTGGTTGGAAAGAGCAGGAAGGGTCAGGATTTAATCTGGTTATGGAAAATAGGGAACGTCCCCATGACAAAGTTAATGAATTGAGGACAGGAAAAATAAAAGCAGCCCCAAAGGGGAGGTCATTGCCCAGCACTGACTGGGACCAGTCAGCCCAGGGTGATGGGGAAAACACCAAACCAGTTCAGGCACAGAGCAGCAAAAGACTCCATTTTAACAACCTGTATTCAATTATGACAACAGGTCACATTTCCTCCTCACGTAACTCAACACACTTCAGCTCTGATATGGCCAGGAATGTATTTTGTCTATTGATTTCAGGGCTCAGAGAAGTAAAAGAACTTCACATCTCAAATAGGATTTTGCTAGGGAAAAAAAATCTCCAATAATCTGATTATCACAGTGACCTAAAGTGAAAAAAAAAAAGTGCTTTTTAATGTAAAGATACTTCTACTACATTGATTTTTTTTGAGCGAGGAATTTTTTGATAGAACTTCTTGTGCAGAAAATAATTTACAAAACAATGAGATTCCTCAGCACCAACAGATTTCACTCTCAAACAGGTGCTTCAGTGAAAGCCTGGAACAACACATGGGCAAATAGATATAATTGCATTAGTATGGATACAGACTTCTAATGATAGCAATAATCAAATTTTAATGTTCTGGTTACAGCACATGAACAGAACAATATTTCTGTGCCTCTTCAAAGGGAAATGAGACTTTAATGTCATTGGCAGCTCAATAAAACCATTTTCTAACATACAGGCTCTTAATGACAACTCGTTTGAGTGCAGACAGAGGAGCAAATGTGTTCACAGTAAACTCCGGGTCATTATCAGGAGATGGAAATACAACAGGTCCTCTGCACTTGGGGTAACTATTGATTTTCTACTCCATATTCTCCTCGTCTCACCCTGACTTTCATAATGACTCAAGTGATGGAACATCAATAAACTATTTATGGCAAAGCCACCACACTGAAAGCCACTCTACAAGACTGTGCTCAACTCAACTAGGCCCAATTTTTAGATTTGCAACAAAAACCTCCAATAATAAACACGGCAAAGAACAGGTGTAAGTAATAAAATATAATAAAAGTATTCTTGAAGCCATCCTAAGGACCTTCAGCTTCACCCTTTGCTGCAGAGAACCACACAATTCTTTATGGCTGGGCTGAAATAAAAGATGTGATTTGTTCTGAAGCCCTTGTTCAAGAGGAATGGGCAGAAAAAACCATCATATCCACACTAGGAGCGTGTGGAAAAAAAGTATTTTTAAACAGCTGCAGTTCTTGACTTCAAGCACGTGATGCACTTTGTCCTTTGGTGAAATCACACTGAGATGCTTTGCAAATGTCACATCTCCAAAGTGAGTAAAGCTAAAGGTACAAAACCACTTCGTTTGGTGGTAAGGCCAGTTCAAGCAGGTCTCATTTTGTCCCCCTGACAATCGTCCTCCACGCACACTCTGCAATTTCCTAAATGGAGCTGGGTTTGGAGTTGTTATAAAGCAGATTGGCTGCACTTGGGAAAGGCTCCAGGATGGGTTTGTAAAGTATTTGCCTCAGTTCCTATCAGCACTGACACGACAGAAAAGGAGAACTGCAGAGAAGAAAATAAATTCTTCACCATCAAAGCACCCCTTGCACCCAACCCTGATGTAGTGAGAGCCCTGAAAACAGGCCAGGAAACAGCCCTGAGGGCAGGGGAGGGGGAAAAAAAAGGATAATCTCGGAATTACAGAATGGTTTGGGTTGGAAGGGATCTGAAAAATCATCTCATTCCACCCCCTACCATGGGCAGGACACCTTCCCCTGTCCCAGGCTGCTCCAAGTCCTATCCTTGGATACTTCAGGGACGGCGCAGCCACGGCTTCTCTGGGAAAACTGTGCCAGGGCCTCCCCACGCTCATTCTTCCCAGCTTCAGCCCATTCCAGGATCAAATATCCCACAGCCAGAGATGAGGGAGAAGCCAGAGGAGATCCACGGCCTCTCCAGCACCCGGAGAGCCTCACTTCTCCAAGACACAGATGCGTGGGATAAGGAAAGCCAGGCTGGGCCCAAAATACTCCCAGCCAGCGGCATTTAAAGGATTGCTAAAGGAATCGACAGCAGCTGCCTTAATTTCTGCTGAGTTAAGCACCACCAGTTGATTAAATCCTCCCAATTACACCACAAGGGATTCCCAGGGTTTGGATCAGGGTCTGGAAAGTCCTCTCTGAACAATAATTTCTACTTTTGCCGGCACTAATGTCACAATTACTCCTTTGCAAACCTTTGGATTGCCCCCAAAATACGTTTTTGCAGGAGCTGACATCCCACCAGGCGCTTGCCAGCCCCCCTGAACTGAGGGCACTTCTTGGGATGTCACAGCCCTAAAGCATTTCGGGTATTAACACATCAGTTCACCCTTTATTTTTCCTCATTTGTACAAAGAGCTAATTCTAACTTTTGGGGATGTTAACACTATAAATTGCTTCTTTCTGAGATTATAATTAAAATTCTTCAAGAATGGGAAATATGACTTCATTTTACAGCTATTTATTAACACTTGTACTAGCACCCTTTACAACGGAAAACTCAAATTCTTCCTTTCTCACCACAATTTCTTCTCCTTTGCACTATTTGAACAATTTAGCAGAAGCAAAGGAATTTATTTTTCTGTTGACGCTTCAGGAACATTTTTGTTTTCCTCCAAGAAGAGTCTGACAAATCAAATCTGGGCCCCATAAAATACAAACTTGCTGTAGCAGTTTACTGGAACACAGAATTCCTCACAATACCTGACAAAGGATACACAGAAGTACATTTCCCTGTGGTACAGATTTTGAATTCAGCTTTGAAACAGGAAATAAATGCACAGGTAGGGTAAGCAATGAAGCCAAAGAAATAAAATCTGGCCAATTACAGGAAAATAAAGGAGCTGACTTATCGGAAGGTGAGAATTACTCAATATTTTCGTATTTAAGGAAACAGAAAAAATTTTCTTGCTGTTGTGTAATCTTAAGAGTACCCGCTTCAAAGAATGAACAAACTAACAGTGGAAATGGCAAATCTGCAGTGGTGATAACAAACCTGCACCCAGGAACCACCAGGTATTTCCAAATCTCACGGATGGAACCAGGAAGATTGATCAAAACCGAGCTGACACAACTGTTAACTTTGATATTCTGAAGCAAGTGAAAATTAACCAGCAAAATAACCAAATAAAGCAGTCTCATATCCATAAAAAGGAATTTCTCCAGCATTTGGCTGGGGAGAAATCCAGCTTGTGCGTCCCAAAATCACCACAACAGGGAGAAAAAGATGCAAGCCCCCAGTAATTATGCAAATCATAGTCCCCACTATAAATCTTCAGCTCCTCATTAGCTCCAGGCCACAAAACCCTTATCTCTCTCACAGAATATTAAGAATCCAAGGACTTAAGGCATATAACTCAGGCTTTACCTTGGTCATAATTCCTTTCCATTCTCCTTTGTTTCCATGTTTTACAATGAAACATTTGTTTACAACACTGAAATTATTCTTCAACAATAACATAACTACAGAGGGGGAAAAGCATGCAGAAATGGCTGGAAAAGATATCACCACTGAGGTGGAATTGGTTTGGTTTTAAATTGGGATTTGGAAAAATAACATGAACACCAGATTTTAACTCCCACAGCACAGATGAAGCTATTGATATTGAAGTGATTGATTACTGCGATACTAACCCATAAACCTTAAAAATCTTGGATTTTACTTCAGATTTAGAGGGCCCAACAAATATTTATGTTGCTGCTGACATAACTAATTCCCATTTGTTTTCATAGCAATGCTGACATTGTTTGTATTGCAAGTATTTTTAACTTTTCGCCTTGAAAATACCAATTTCTTTAGTATTCACATTCAAGTATATTTATATTTTTAAGGCATATTCCCACCTCAGACAATAATGATTATTGTTAGAAAGAAGAGTCAATAGAGACTCACTAAAGCAAGCAAACACTCTATAAAGGAAGTTATAAATCTGTCAGACATTTGGAATGGACTGAACTGTATAATGTCAGTTTTCTAAGGAAAACAGCCAACCATATGTTCCAATTTCCTTGTCAGGAAGGTTTAGTACGTCAGCTCTAATGACAGATGATCCTTTTAAACAGAATTTTTCACTGAGCTGGTTCCAAAGTTGGAAACGAGCAGCAAAACCCCTTGAAAGAGGGATATTTGACCAAAATAAAATGACACGCTGCTACCTAGTCATGAAAAAAAAATAAAAGAAATAACGAGAAGAGATCTGCTCTGCTCTTCTACCAATAGTCCTGAGGAGAGAGGTGCTTGGAAAAGCTGTGATTTCTGGAAAAGTGTGAGGACTCACCAAGCGCTGAGCCTTCTGCCGCTCCTCCTCCGTGGCCGCTCTCTCGCGAAGGATGACTCGAGCCAGGTGCTCGTTCGAGGAGATCCTCTCCCGTTCCAGGAGTCTCCCAAACTCACCCCGAACGTACATCTGCTCTTGTTTCAACCTGCAGGAGGTGCAGGGAGATTTGGGCTGAGAGAAATTTCAAGACCTGCTTTCCAAGTGTAGTTCCCAAGTAGAGAAGTCACTTTAAAAAGCTGTCACAGAAACGGTTTTTACTCTTGGCTTCTTAAGACACTTAAATAGAAATA
Source organism: Donacobius atricapilla (assembly GCA_013397315.1). Classification (NCBI taxonomy): domain Eukaryota; kingdom Metazoa; phylum Chordata; class Aves; order Passeriformes; family Mimidae; genus Donacobius; species Donacobius atricapilla. The sequence continues at coordinate 173,232 of WBMY01010767.1, read as the reverse complement.
TTCACTCAAAGAAGCCAGGCGTTTATTTCAAATTGAAGTATGAAAACCTGAATACACAAACGTTACAAGTTTTCACACCACTGTTCATTAAATCACGTAAATTACAACTGATGCAATGAAATATATTTTTAAGTAAGATGCAGGGAATTCTGTGGGTTGGCCAGGTTTTTGTCTGGTTTTATGGAATCATTTTTCCAGGAAAATCCTTTTCCCACCAGCCAGCAGGCACTCAATTTCCCCCTAAAAGCTTCCCTGCACTGGGAAAGTGCTTTCCTCCCTCTAAACACACCATAAACCCAAGGACTTCATCCATTTTCCACAAAGATCGAAGAGCCATAATCAACCTTTCCCAGCAATTTGAGAGGAGGAGAGAAAATAGTTATTGAACTTGTTGCAACAGAGGTAATAAAGGCAACTTCGGGCCCAGAAAATTCTCAATATTTACATGTCACAGGCCATAAATAGATTGGAACCCTTGAGCGGAGCACTTGAGACAAGCACACCATGTCTCATTTTCACAGAAACACTCAGAAATCGCTCGGTGAATAAAACTCGCGTGTTGTGACACCAAGCACGGGACTCAGAGCAGAAATGGAGTTATGAAACGCTGGGTTTCAAATAGAATTTTTTTTTTTTTTTTGAAGGAGTGATGGAGAGGAAGCTTCAATATTCTCAGTGCATTTATCTGTTGTCAAGGGAGCTCTGGAGAACAAAGCCTAATGAGTCGGGTCACTTTGTAAAAGGTACCAGCATTAGAGTACATTAGATTCTTCCCCAGGGAATACATTTAAGTGAGGTAGGGAGGAAAAAAGACAATTACAAGATGTATTACTTCAGTGCTCAGCTCCAAACCCTCTGAAACACAGCAACCAACTGGGAATCTTTATAAAAGTTTATTAAGCTGCATCTTCAATTACTCCAGGAAAAAAAAAAAAAAAAAAAAAAAAAAAAAAGAAAAAAAGAAAAGGCGGATTATGCAGACATGGACCAAATTCCATTAAGTGATTTCCCAAGGTCCCCCAAATTATTCCAGCAGGATTGATATAACAAATCCTTTATACAATCATAACAATCCTTCATACAGCACAGTCAAAACATGCTGGTTGTCTTTTGGATTGGAGAAATCATGTTTTGTCTAAAAAGGGAAAAAAGTGTCAAAATAGCAGTCTCAGCACCTTTTTCTGGTGAGCAACAGAGAGAGAGCATTTAATGCTTCCCCAGACTGAAGGAAGATCCTTCCTCATCCTTCTTGGATTTGACCTCTTGCAAGTGGTTTCCCCTTAAAAATGTCTCTCCTTTATGCTGCTGTACTTAGCAGAGTAATTAAAAGAGATGAAATATACTTGACATATAAAAGAGCTGAAAAATCCAGCCGAAAGCTTCCACATTATCAACTCTGAAAAATTAAAAAACAAAAAAAAACCTCACAAACAAAAAAAACCATAAAAAACCTCAAAACGAAACGACCCCACAACATTCAGATATTTATATTTAATTCTTCTTTGTATCAAATTAGATCTTCTTCCTAATCTCTCATTTAAATCTAGATCAAGACACTCATGTCACCCCAGTCAAAGAAAACCCATTTTACTGTTTGGTTGTTTCCCCCTTTTCCCTTTCCTTGCAGGGTGTTCTACCATAAAAGAACGTGACACGATTTCATTACCAAATTTTATACAATTTAGGCCAAAAAGGAACTTTTTGACGTCCAAGACTGCTCCTGGCAGCACCTTCAAGGAAAAATTTCAAGTCTTTTTTTATCAACTCTCACCCTCATCTGTGTGACCAGGATACACAACACGACGAGTTCAATACTTCAAGCATCCACCAAACTTCCATTTTAGGGCAGTTTTTCCTCACACAACAAAATTCCTAAACAGCCCTCTCAACTGATTGAAATTCAGCAGAGTTTTTAGCAAAATAAGCGGGATTTTGAAGTAATTTTCATTTATTTGAGTTCCGTAATTGGGTGGCTTGTAGGAGCTTAATGAAACAAACACTCGGCAGATCCCGCTGATCGCAAACATTCGCCTGCATCAACCTCCAGTAGGTTGTTTTTTTTTTCCCTTGGCGTTACAAATTCATTTTCCTGGCATTCAGCATGTACTGAATAAAGGCAAACATCAGCTGGATCTACAGTAATAAATAATATTATCATCTAGGCAAAAGTTAAAACAAAGATATATATATAATAATAAAACAGAGAGAGGCGCCTTGCAAGCTGGGAGGAGTTAAACGGCACAACTTGTCACTGCTCCAGGAATTCCACAGGAATTTTTCAAGTGACATTTTTAATTACAGCAGAGATAAGGGCTCAAGATAATGGTTCTTGTGTTTGAGCACAGAACTCCAGACAAGAGAGAGTGTTACACTGATCATTTATACAGAAAGGATGTTAAAAAAGCTGCTGAAGCAGCAGAAAAGGCTGCTGGCTATACATTTTCCCCACACAATTGATATCTTTTTGAATAAAATCCTTCTAAATAATTATGAAATACTGCTTTAAGAAGTGTGGAGTGGCTGATTTAATGAAGTGTGGCATGCAAGGCAATCACTTCTCATGGTGCTATTGGAAAACACACATAAAGCATTAAGAAGCAGCTCCAGTTAAAGTCTGCGTTAACACTTCACAATATTTCATTTCTCAACTGCTTTATAGCACACAACCAACACAAAAAAAAGCAACAATTCCTGCCTTTCCCCAGCACTGTCGTCAAGAACTTCAACGCTCTCAACTTAATGCTGTGAAGGAAATTTATATATCTGTATGTTTTTGTAAGAGGATGGGTAAATCCTGATAAACCAATCACCCAGGATTTAGGGATCTCAGAAGATTTATTCCCATCAGAGGGGCACAACAAGAATTTGAGTATTTTTGTTATCACATTGCCATATTTAGGCTCCACTAGAAGACAAATTTTGGACTATTTCAGTCCTGAAGTCACTTTAATCAAAATAATGTTTGCAGTACATTCCACCTTCTAAATCAGATTTGGCTCACACCGAACACAAAAGCCTTCATGTCACCTCAAGGAGCAATCACACAGCAACAAGCAAAAAGAACTCTGGAAGACACTCCCAGATATTAAAAAATACATAAATATAAAAATATATTTAATAAATAAATAAATAGCCAGGTTTTGTTAATTTAGAAATTTTTTTTGAGGCATGGGCAGGAGGTACAGAAATCAAACCCATGTGATCAAACCATCCATTCCAGCCTCCTCTCCAGCAGAGCTTCAGACCAAAGGGAAAAAACTTCACCAAAATAACATTTCTGCTTCTGCATTCCATCTTTTTATTCCTTTCTTTGACTTCTGGAGGAGCAGGAAATGTGGGATTTTAGAGGCATTTGTTATTGTACAGCTTTTGAACTATGATTGTCCTACATGCAAGATTAAGCAAAGGAGAATTTACCTGTGAATTTATCCAATATTTCAGAGCATGATCTAAGACAAACTGAAATGCTTAACCCACATCTCTTAAAATCAAGTAATAACAACATAATAACACAAAGCAAAACAAGAGGAAAAATAATTTCTCAATTTAGTAGCGACTTAAAATTAATAACTGACCACCATCATATCAAGTCCAACGAGATAAGAAAAGCCAAATATAGAACTGGCTCTGTTTTCGAATTAGAAATTAGAACTTGAAACACAGAAACAGAAATTTAAGACCCAAACAAGAAAGCATCTCTGAAGACCAAGGAGTTCTCTGTATCACAAGAAATACAAAAATACACTCTAAAAAAAACAGATTGAAAAAACTTTGCTGCATTCCAAGTAGTTTCCATCCTTTTCACATCTAGTTTTTAATTAAGTTCAAGAAAAGCAAATTGTTAATTTTGCCATGTGGATTTATGGCCCAGGACTCTCCTCATGCCCAGCATGACCCCTGTTAACCACAATAACAAGATGAGTAATTTAATTCTAAATCCACAAGAACTCCCTCTTTTGTTTACTTCAAAATATCCATTTCTGTTGTTCTTGAAAAACACCTGCAGATGTTAATTAAGGAAAAAGCACCTTTTAATTCAGAGACAACAGCAACACACTGAGAAAAGCTGAAAAATATTACTTTTGTGCTTTGATGGCCACTTCACGATTTATTCTACATCAATCAAGAATCCACAGAAATCCAAAACCGGCAAACAATACTCTTAGAGAAATACAGTGATTTGTCATTTCCAGCCCTTATTTTCACATATTGGAAATTTATTACACTATCAAAGCCTAAGCATTTCCTTTTTGCTATTTTTTCGGGGCAGTGATTACTCGCCAGTTGTTTTATCTTTATTACAGTCTCCAAGCCACACAATCTGATGGATCTGCGGCGTTCCGCGATAAACTCACTCAAGCCTAAAGCATGAACCATGCTGTTTTTTATTACTTCCAACCAAACGAAAATCAAAATATTCCCTGCTCCAAAGTCCACTGTCAAGAAAATCATCATGAATTAGAGAAAATTTTAATGAGGTATAATTCAATATGGAACCCAAAAAGTTACTCCAACTGGAGATAAGATGCAACATGAGGAGGAGACATGAGGTTTTCTGCTTCCATGGACCCCAACAAGCTCCTTAATTCCTCCTGACGGACTCGCAGAAGATCCCAAAATGTTTTGAGCAATGTGTTTAGGCCACGTTGCAATATTAATGAGCGAATAACGTTTGTGAGCGCCGAGTTTCAATATTTCATGAGCAGAACGCGGGATGTGCCACGGAAATCACCGGGGCTGCCAAGGGATTTGAAAGGATGTGAGAGACATCAGGAAAACATCTCCAAGCTGAGCTGGGCTCTGAGAGGTGTGAAACGGAGATTTCTCCGACTCCGTTCCACCTGTCTGCAAAGTCGGAGAAATTACCTCAAGTTCATCTCATTTTATGAACACGTAACTAAGGACAGAGATAGGGAAACAAATTATCTGAAAGGTCATGTCTCAGAAAACACAAAGAAGTTTTCAAATCTGAAGTTTCTATCACTGTTCACTCATTAAAAACATTATTCTCCACTCACATAAGACGTTGCACAGCACAGCTGGCAGGAGCCATTCCTAACATTAGCAGCAACCACTTTCTTAACAGCTGTTCTAAAATTTCATTTTTAAACCTTTCAGATCAGGCAAATATTAACAGAAAATATCATTTTTCTGCATCTGAAAACCACGGTGTCAAAAGGACATTTTGCCTTCAAATTTTTGGTGCTCCTATTGCTCAGCTGGGAGAAAAGGGGGATCAGGGGGGATCTTGTGGCTCTGCACAACTCCCTGCCAGGAGGGGACAGCCGGGGGGAATTTGGGATCTAATACCAGGGAACAGGGACAGGAGGAGAGGGAACGGCCTCAGGATGCACCAGGGGAGGTTTAGTTTGGATACTGGGAAAATTTCCTCATGGAAAGGGTTGTCCAGCCCTGGCACAGCTGCCCAGAGAGTGCTGGGAGTCCCCATCCCTGGAGGGATTTAAACAACTTCAGGAGGTGGCACTTGGGGACATGGTTTGGTGGTGGCTCGGTAGTGCTGGATTAAAGGCTGGACTCCATCTGAAAGGAATTTCCAACCGAAAAGATCCCATGATTTCAAGATTCCAAATCCAAACCCAAAATGCTGAAGCTTTAAAATCATGGGAATATGAACTCAAAGGATCACGCAGCTCATCAAACCCAGATTTATCTTCATTTCATGAGGCCTCAGTGCAAATCCAGTCAAATGTGATGACAGTGACCCAAATTGGCCCCACTTCACCCACCAGAACCAGCACCATTAAAACTCTCTGACAAATCCATCACAAGTGACCAAGAGCTCTCATGAGGTCGGTGCAGGCAGAAGAGGGAAGGGATCACACTTCTGAGCAATTCTGCTTGAACTTCACATTATTAAATTTAATGAGAACTCTGTCGCTTTATTCCATACCCACTTTTTCCTCAGGGTGACTGCTCCTCCTTAACATTTGCCATACATGCATATAAATTAGCCCTTGATTCATTATACACGGCACTGAGGACAGCGAAGTGATTCCAGCACTAATCCCTGAGCTGCCAGTGACCTTTTCCCATCCCAATAACTCCTCCCTCGTCTTTGGTCCATCCCACACTGTCACACAAATCCCACATGAGTTTGGGGAACATTCCACAGCAGCAACTTAGATCTTTGCCCAAGAAGGGAAAGGGACCAGGGGATTCTGATCTTTCTTTAGGCTAAACTCCTACCTGGAGTTCTGTGCCCAGTTCTGGGACCCTCAACAGCAGAACGTGGGGCTGCCGGAGCAAATCCAGAGGAATCTACGGAGCTGCTCCAGGGCTGGAGCCAGGCTGGGAGAGCTGGGGGTGCTCACGTGGGGAGGAGAAGGCTCCAGGAAGAGCTCAGAGCCCCTGCAGGGGCTCCAGGAGAGCTGCAGAGGGACTGGGGACAAGGCTGCAGGGACAGCACACAGGGAATGGCTTCCCACTGCCAGAGGGCAGCGCTGGATGGGAGATTGGGCAGGAATTCCTGCCTGGGCTGGGATTGCCAGAGCAGCTGTGGCTGCCCCTGGATCCCTGCGATGCCCAAGGCCAGGCTGGACACTGGGGCTGGAGCAGCCTGGGACAGTGGGAGGTGTCCCTGCCCATGGATGGGAGGGAATGAGATGGGTTTTAAGGTCCCTTCCAACCCAACCCATCCTGTGATTCTTTAAGAAGAAAATCGAAGCTGTCTTGGAATAAAAGAAGAGCCCCAGTGTGAAATCAGAGCCTCTTTTCAGGGAATGCCATTCCCTGTGTGCCAGAGCTCAGGAGCTCAGTCTGTCCTTACTCAGTGCAGCTCCCTGTAGCTGAAGTAATTCCATTTGCTGTGTTTAAATGAAAAATTATTGATATCTTTTCTCCCACTCCTGGCTGGGAGGGTGGTGAGGCCCTGGCACAGAGAAGCTGTGGCTGCCCCTGGATCCCTGGAAGTGTCCAAGGACAGGCTGGACAGGGCTTGGAACAACCTGGGACAGTGCAAGGTGTCCCTGCCCCTGTGGAATGTGATGATCCTGAAGGTCCCTCCCAACCCAAACCATCCCATAATTCCGTCATGTCTGTTCCCAAACCCAAGAAAACAGTGAAAATACAATTTTAAGAGTATTTTCCACCTCTTCCCACACAACCATTACTGCCTCAGTTACCCCTATTTCAAGCACCAGACTTGTCACATCACCCAAACGCTCAGTCCAAGCCACACCAGCCAGCAGAACACCCTCATTATCCCCTTCCCCAGCTGCCTTCCAAGCCCAGCCTAACACCTGTCAATGGAAAAAATCCCTGCTAATGGCCACGTGATTTTCTGTGCCAGCCCTTGATCAGAAGATTCAAGACACTCATTTCGAATCTCAGTTATCCCAACTTACCCCAATTAATTCAATTTATCAACTGCACTTCCACGGACAGCTTGTGAACACTCAGAGCAACAAGGAGAGTGACTCTTGTCAGTGGTTGAGTTTTCTTGGAGATTCCCGAGTTGTGGGAGTGTTTTTGAGGTAGCGTTTGATGTCGGAAAGGAGGAGAGGTGAGTAGAAAGGGGGGCAGGTTGTTTGAGGGGATTTTTAATTACACTTCATAAAGCCACTGCTTTTAAAATATGTGCATTTAGATCAGTGTTATACGGAGACAAAATAGATGAGCAAATTCCCACCTTTATGCCAGAGGCACGCAGAGAACCCGAGTCAGAATCGTAAAACTGCTTTACATAATTTGTGTAGCTTTAGCTAGCCCCATAACTCCACTTGAAATTACTTTCCAACTTAATATCCTTCCCCTTGGGATCTGCAAAAGCAGTCCTGGAATTATGACAAACTTAATTATCCATTAAAATGAAGTGACAGTTAGAAAAATTTTTATTAGTATCATTATTATTATTATTTTTAAGTGTTTCTCTGCTGTTCATTTGCTGCTTTTCAAAATGAAAGAGCTCAGCAGTTTGAAAGCAAAGGTTTGTTTAAAATTGCCAGAGGGGGAATACTGTTCCTCTTTCCTACCTGAACCTGAAACTGTGAAGCAGGATTATTTTTGTGGATGCTCTCTCACTGGCTCCAAGTCATTTTCGCATCTCTCCTAGAAATAAACTGATCAAGATGAAGCTGAGTATCCAAGTTGTCAGCTGAGATGGCAGGTTTTAAAATCCAAGTGAAAAATAATCCCTCGAAAATTGGGGTTTATACAGGCAGGAGTGAATTATAGCTCTGCTTTCTCCAATTTCCACTTCCCATCTCCAAGATTCATCTCTCCATATCCTGAGAGCCAGACATAATGGTATTAATGGAGAATCAGAGCAGGAAATCTCGGAGAGTAACTCTGCCACTGCCAAACACCTTTTTTCTTCTGAAAACAGTACCTTTTTTCACTGAAAACAATAAAACTTGAACAGACTTCTAAGGCAGTTTGACACTTCCCAACTTCATAAACATTTTTATGCTTCCTTGACATTTTGCAGGTAAAAATCCCACACTAAACTTCCTTGGTTTGAAGAGCTGGCTGCCCGAAAAGGCACCAGCTAGGACAGCTCACCTGCTCACTGTACTTATTTCAGAGTTAAATCTCTGTTTTAATCCCAAGTTCCTTCACACTTAATCCTGGCTCCTTCCCTCAACTGCAGAGGGACAGCCCTGCCCCAGCCTGACCCTCCTCATTCCCTCTTCTCCTGCAACACAGCAGAATTATCCCGTAATCCTGCAGACCTCAGGAATATTACGGCTGCTGAGGGATAAATCCACTGCTAAATCTTTTGCTGAGCGTGAGATCAGACGAGGGAAATGTCTGCTGGGAGAGGGGGAAAAATGTTGGAGAGATGGAATGGCTGGGAAGGAAAACTAGGAGGAACTCAAGGTGGGAAGTGACGCCAAAATCCGCTGATGTCTCCACAGCCCTGAGGCTGAAGGGGCCCTTTGGCACTCCAAGGAAAAAGGGTTTATTTTCATTTTTTATAAATCACCTGGCCTTCCTCGATGTGATTATCAATTGGGATCTCTGGTTCTACCAAACCAGTGCAGCAACTCTTGCCAGGAGATATTAAACTCCTATTTTTGAGCTATCCCAAGTCAAAAGAATCATCATCACTGTTACTGCTTCAGAGTATTCCCAGCTTTTCCTTTGACTGTCAGCAGCAGGGAAGATGGGAGTTTTCCAGACTCTTTTCCCACTTAATCCAAACAATACCAACAGGTCCTCGTGGCAGAAGACAAAATAACAACTATTTCCTAAAAAGGAGCTTTTTGTTCCGCCTGAGGACAATCCTACAAGAAAAAGTAGGTTTCCCAATTCAATATAGCTGACTGCTTGGGAAAAAATAATCATTTAGGAGGAAAAGAAAAAAGTTTTCACCACAATTAATTCACTCCCCATATAAACTGAAGATACATTAAATTAAGATGCTCCTCGTACCTTTACCTCACTGAAATATAAAATGAATATTGTAAAGAAATCCATTGCTTTCTTTCCCCCTTGTTCTCCACACCTGCGCCAGGAAACTGGAATAAACATGTCATTACAAGAGAAATCAATAGGAAGTTTTAAAGTATCCACTAGCACAGAAAGGTCAAGCCCCAGTATTGATTTCAATATAACAATTTTGGTTTGCAGTTTCCCAGAGGCTTCTTGTCCAATACTCTTCTTCATTCTGCTCTCACTTTACATTTCACTGGTGAATTTGCTCTGCACCAAGTCTTTACTCCAGGTTTACTAAGAGCTCATCATTTATGCAATGTACTGCTGAGACAGGACAAAAAAAGGTTGGGGGGGAAGTGCTCAGAGCATCAATGAAACCCCAGAGTGATGAGCAGTTATCTCCACACCCTCCTTGAAGCACAACAACAGAACAACAAATAAAAAAATCTAAGGGTTACGGTTTTAATAAGCCACCACAGAGCAACTCTGTGCACCAGGGCGGAGTCCAAGCTGATTTACAGTTTGGAAAGATTCCTCCAAAGCGACGCTGTTCGTCACGCAGACACACAGAAACACACACTTTGGCGAGAAGGTCTGAACTATTTATTTTTAAAGATTGGACTCCATGACAGGACATCTGTACAAAGGCCAGGGATTGGGGGAGAAGGTTGATGCCTCTCCCCATTCTATTGGTCAAGACAACTGTCCATCAGCTGTCCATAGCTCTAAGAACAGGAATGAAAACTACTTTGAAATTACGAAAACATCTGTGACTGTTTACAACATCAGCGCATGAGAAACAACCCAAAACTGTGAAAACTGTGAACAGGAGAGAGGCTGAAAAAATCAGGGCGACACCAAAGAGATGAGGATGTCACAAATAAGAAGCTGCAATCAGTTGTCCAGCTGATGACAGATAAAATGTCACCTCCTCTGGAGCCCAGTGAGCCAAGGAGAACAGAACCCAGCAATTCATCCCCAGGGAATGCTTGATGAGCTCTCGTCTGCATTGCTCAAGGAATTCATGGGCTTTTCAAGAGAAAAGTTACCCAAGTTTGACCACCAGGTCACAAGTGATGGGATGGCAGAGACACAGAAAAAACTCCACAGTCAAAAGCCACCAGAGAATCCTGGAATGGTTTGGGCGGGAATGAGCTTAAACCCCATCCAGTTCCAATCCCATGGGCAGGGACACCTCCCACTGTCCCAGGCTGCTCCACACCCCATCCAACCTGGCCTTGGGCACTGCCAGGGATGCAGGGGCAGCCACAGCTGCTCTGGCAATCCCAGCCCAGGCAGGAATTCCTGCCCAATCTCCCATCCAGCGCTGCCCTCTGGCAGTGGGAAGCCATTCCCTGTGTGCTGTCCCTGCAGCCTTGTCCCCAGTCCCTCTGCAGCTCTCCTGGAGCCCCTGCAGGGGCTCTGAGCTCTCCCTGGAGCCTTCTCCTCTCCTCCTCTGCCACACCTTCAACACTTCTAGAGCAGAGCTGGCAGCAGAATTACTGAAGGGCCACCAAAGCAAACCAGAGTCTATTTTTATGTCTTTTCCTCCCTTAAAATTCCTCCTTAGAGCAGGAGTTTTCCTCTAAGGAACAAGTCCTGGAATCACAGCACATCACAGGACAGTCACGAGCGAAGTGCACAGGGATAGATTTCTGGCACACCAACACAATTCCAGGGATGAATATATCAAAGATTTGAACAAAACACACTTCCCGCACTATTGAAGGCACTGCCATGCAAAGCAGTTTACAAAAACACCTCACTCTACATATAATTAATATTTGCCCCGAGCCAAATCGTTTTTAAAAAGTCGAAGCTGGGTAACACTTGCCAAGCAAGGAACTGAACCCCGCCCAAATATAATTAGCCTGAGCGAAATGATTAGCAAAATAAAGAGACTGAAATTTCTCTGATTTTCAGGGGGGAAAAAAAGGCAAGTCATCATTCAGGAACGTTCAATTTCCATGGGAAATCACATCCATCACTCGCCTCTGAAGCAGTGGTTTGTATATTTTAGTGGAGGAATCCAGCACTCTGATGAGGTTGGCAGTATCTAAAATTTCATCATTATGCTGATGATAGAAGTTGTTCTTTTTGCTGCCTCAAAATACTTTTTCCTTTGCCTGCACTTTTCATAGAGCAAACTTGAAAAACGGATTTACTGAGCACCATCAGGATCATGGAGCCCAACAAATGAACAGCTTTGTACCTAATGACAGAGTTAATGGATGGAGTGGATAAATTCCACTCTGCTCTCTGATATGAGAAGGAAATTTATTTATTTCCCCAATGCCTGTTCTCAAAGCTGTAACATTAATTTTTTTCTGATTTTTTCAGGAAATTAGGAAAAAAATGCTACACATTTGCTGAGCTTGTCCAGAATAAGCAGAGAAAAGGCAAAATTCAAATTATCATCCACTGGTCCATTGAGTCGTGTGGATTTCTCTTATTTATTATCCAGAATTCTTCTCTTAATTATCATTTATTACCTGTCACCACTGCCAAGCTCAAGTTTTCGCGTCCATCCTCTCATTTTCATGTTCCCTTGAGTATCACCCTAGGACTGCAGCTCTGACACATTAACTTCACAGAGTTGCTATTGCAGACACTGCAAAATTCTGCTGTAAATCAATAATAATCAATTTTCTAAACGAACTTTCCGAAATGAAAACGCTTTTCAGGCGAAACATTTGAAAATGTTCCAAAACCAAAGCGAGGAACAACAGCTGGGCTGAGTTAAAGGAGGAGTAAAGTGGAATCAGTGCAGAATTTTGGATATATATTCTAAGGTGGGTCTAAATCACTACTTTATTAATTATTCCAAGTCCTCTTAAATAGAAGCTGTAATTAGTATATTGTTAGAGAGTTGATGGCATTAAAATACAATTTAAGAGTCATTCTTCAGCTCTAACCCCCAAAATAAGCACAGATTTTCACTTTATATAGAGCAGCCCATCTGTACTGTGCATGGATGTGTGAATAAATAATTTATCTAGAAGTTCAATTAAGATTTCTTCCCTTCACAGCCTGAAAGGAGTAAAAGACATTTTGCAATCAAACCCAAATGTGGTCACACACCGCTCACAGAACAGCACCAAAATCAGCTATTAGGCAGTTGGAATCACACAACAAGCAGACAAAAGTTTCAGATATTTTTATGTTTAAATCTTATTTCATTTAAATACTGGGGGGAAAAAAACCTGGTAAAGAGAAAGAAGTGAGAATATTAACATGTAAAATACACCATCCACAGTAAAACAAGCCATAAGATGAATATGGAGGTAAAAACATTAATTTTTACGTCACATCCCAACAGGATTTGTCTTAAAATTAGTGGGTTATGAAGTGAAACTGTTAATAAATCACAAGTGCAAGGTCAAGAAGCTTAAATGTAGAACTTAGGTTTTTGTTCTGTTTTCCAACACTGCATCAATGTGTTTGTATTTATATTACAAATTATTAGAGTTTATATTCCATGTTTTTATCAGCTGGAACATTCTGCACATGCAAGACAAAAGAATTTATCTGAACAATGTGAACTTCTTGAATGTTTTTAAAACACAAACCTCCACCAGAATTCAGCCCATAAAGACCTTAAGTTTTAATTATGGAAAAAGATTTGCATTTTTTACATCTTTTTTATTTCATCCAAGACAAAAAATGTATGGCCTACGGCCCGTTAAAACCAGATTTTTATAAATGCAAATACTCTGTAAAAATGATAATAAAACATCCCTTGCTATGGCTAAAAATTAATTAAATAAAGCAAAACTAGGAAAGAAGTAAAGCTGTTAACAAGTTTTGATGCTTTTCCTTTCTCTATCATCATCATCATCAATTTATTTTGATATTTTACCCAGTCTGCTCCCTCCCCTTCACAGATCAATGCACAAGCTGAATTCTGGGCGGAGCTGAAAGTGTCACAAGAGAAAACGCTGAAGTTGCAAACCAAATATTTCCACATTTTTAATCCCATTTAGCTGAAGTCTTGAGCACTCAAGAAGCTCAAAAATAACCCAAGTTTTCCTGTCAAAGCCCTGTTGAGGAGAGGGGGGAGATTTCACTCTAACTTATTGATTTCCTTTATTGCTGATGCAAAAAAAAAGAGAAAAGCCCAATTTTTTTTTTTTCCCTGGGACATTAATATAGTCCTATCTAATTATATACTCCATCAACCTAACTCAATTAAATAACAGAATGCTGGGTAGGAAACAACTGAGATCTATGCAGACAGTTGAAGTAGTACTAATTACAGCCTAATTTTTTTTAATCCATCATAATGAGCCTTTCTCCCCATTCTCAGTGGAGGACAATGTGGAATATTTATATTAATACTCGGTGTGCTGTGTTATCTATTTACAACAATCACTGAAAGGAGAAATAAACACAGAAGTTGAGCAGATACCAAAATTCTTACATGTAACGAGGAATTTTTAATTGCTAGTAATGGCTCTGCCCAGGATTTCACAGTCACTACAATCTCTGAGAAAAAAAATGCCTAAGAAAGGAATATTTCAATATACAGAAAGGAATCGAAAGAGTTTTACTGGTGTGAACTGGTTTAATACAATATTTTACATATTCAAAGTACCCCAAAACATCCTGCAGCTCCCAGAAATCTCCAGAATTCCCAGAAATCCCCGGAATTCCCATTTCTGCTGCTGCTCCAAGGTCCTTTTGCTCAGCCCCCGGGGTCACAGGGACCCCAGCCCTGCTCTGTCTCTGCAGCACAAAGTGATTATTTGGGCTCCAGAGAAATCAGCAGAGCTTGAGCTCAAAAGGCAGCAAAAAAAAAGCCACGCTCAAGAGGTCAAAAGGGATTTAGAGCAACAGTTTGGATCAGCTCTTCCAAGGGAATTCCAGCTCATTTGTTGTTGAACATGGATTTAATATCCCAATCTGCTGCTGCCCCCAGAACTCTCCCGGCCAGATTGTCTCAGGGCACAGAATTCAGTTATTTCCAGTAAGCAGATAAATAAAATAAAAGCATTAAGTCCAAGTTTGTTTGAAATACTGTTATTAATGAACCAACCTCCTCTTCTGAGCTTCAGAGTCTCTCCTGGCTCGTTCCAGGGCCAGTTCCTCAGCTATTCTTTTCTTCAGCTCTTCATCATTAACTGTAATTAAAAGAAAATTCAATGAAATGTTAACAGAACACAACTTATTCCCCATTACAGAAACAACTGCATAATACAGTGCCCTCGATTGTTTATTTGCTTTTTTCCTCACAGCAGTTGGAGTTGCTTTCTTGTGGTTTGGTTTAACCAACTTTGAAATTTTAGCACAACACCAGTGAGCCTTTATAAAATTTTGTTATTAAACAGCTTTTCAGTTAGTGCAATCTTTTGAAAATTAAGCAACATGAACTATACAGTAAATTAAATATTTTTCTTCAGATATATGTCTTTGTGAAGTAAAGCCATGGAGATGAGACAGAGACACAAACAGTAAAGTCATAAAATGCTGGGTTTTATTCATGCAGAACCAAAAGTAGTATCTTTGTGTAACAAATCAAATATTTTCAGATGCATTTTACACAACAAAGCTCTTACAACATCCTAAATATTCACATTTCTAGTTCCTAGACAAAGATTTTGCCCCAAATTCTCCTGATTTTCTTTAATCAAGCAGGTATGGAAAGAATATTTCCTTCACTTTGTTTCTGTCAGATAAATACATGAAAGTCTGGCTAAGAACAAAAAAAGCAGAGAAGCAACTTCTTCAAGAATATGAATAGAGGGAGAAAAGCTGGGGAGCCACCAATGCTACAAGACTGAAAGACAACTCCAAACCCACCAAAATCCAGATGAATCCTAATCCTGCCGGGAATAAAGCCCTTCCTACACCGAGCTGAACCTCTGCCAGGATCTGGATTTGCAGGCGATTCCCTCAGAAAATAACACCCAAAAAATAAAAAATAAAATTAAATAAATAAATAAAATAAAATGAAATAAAATAAAATAAAATAAAATAAACCCCCACCACAAATCCACAAATCCTGGCTCGGATTCCCCTCGCATGGAAGCCCAGAGCTCCAGGATCTGAGCCCAGCCCAAAACACCCAGGAAAACAGAGCTGCTGAATCCCAGGTGGTGCCAGAACCCCTGGAGCAGTGACAAAACCCCAGCCTGGGGAGGTCAAGCCCAGGGAAGTTCATTTTCAGGCACTGCAGGATCTCATCTCCAGGAGCTGGATTTATCTGCAAAGATTATCCAAAATCATTATTCCACATTCCCATTATAGTTCAGAGTCCCAGGAATTCTGCTCGTCCTAAAGCAGCCTCACAAAGGAGTTTTATGAATGAATGAAGCAGCTTCATCAATTTTATGGGAGTTTTGGCCAACTAATCCAGTTAGAAACATCTTAGGAAAAGCAGCAGGAATCGATATCCATCGTGCCAGGCCCAGGAAATGCTGAGATCACAGAAACAGATGGAAAAGTGGGGGGAAGCTTGTGAATTATCAGTGAGACCCCAGCCTAAAAACATATTCAAATGAAAATTCAGATGGAAATATGAACCTTTCAACAGATCTCTAGCACAAAGCTGGGGGGAAAAGGAAACCCCCATTTTATTGGGATTATCTTGACTGACATAACAACATTAATTATCTTGTTCACCAGCATCTAGAGGATGCAATTTATGGGTTTGGTGTACAAAAAGGAGTACAAGAACTCCAACAGACCAGAGGATGGTTTGTGTCATAATGAGGCAGCAGCCAATAAAGACATTTGACCTTAACAATCAATTAGGCTGCCCATCGATCAGCCAAATACTAATAGGGAATAAAAGTGGAGCTATAGATCATTCAATAGAATTATTGTAAAATATAATTGGAGAGCTCCCAAATGGGAGCTTTATGATGTTTTTGTTTAAAAAAATAATAAAAAAAAAAAATTGCAGTTCTACAAGGAGGAAGGATCTGTTCTAGGGGAAGAAGCATTTAGAAAGGGAAAAGTTAATTTATTTGAGAGAGGATCGGGACAAGATTGTTTAATATTAAATGTTAAATAACATTTCTGACGGCCATCTCTGCTCACACTGCAGGGCATTAAAAACACACAGCTGACCACGGAAATATCCAAAAATGTTAAACCTGGGGCGGTGCAAGACTACTAAAATATTAATACATTAATATTATTCTATTAAAAATTAAATTATTGCACAGCCATTCCCACCACTACGCCCTTTAACATCGGAAGTTCAGGATGCTGAAATCAGCGCCAGAGCAGACCGAGTGGGAAGATTTTCAGGCAGGAACATTCGGGCAGGACACACCTGCGTGCCAGGGCTTCCCCTGCTCCTACAGGAGCACAGAAAAAGGTGGGAGAGTGAGTGTGAGAGGCATCAATGCACAGCTCCCAGCACAAAGCCATCTGTGGGACGGCAGTGAAGGGAACCTGTTGGAACCCTGGAGGCTGAGAATTTCAGGCGTTCTGTTCTAAAGGGCACTGACGCTCAGGCAGGCACTGCGTTTGACCTGAGGCCATGGGACAGGCTGCCAAAATTGAGTGATGGCACTGGGGTTGTGGGTGGGGAGTTTGAGCGGTGCTGTGTGATCTCACCGGGTGAACAACTTAGATTTGAGATTTTAGTATACTGTAATATATGGGGCAAGATGGAGGGCTTCAGGCATTGTCTGAGTCCTTCTTCTTCACCTTCTTCTTCCTTCTTTTTCACGGGTTTGGGTGGTTTTCTGTAATTGGGTGAAAAAGGTCTACACTGTGGGCCTTGGGCAGTCATTATTGGGTCAGAAATATAAATAATACAGGTGGCACCTCATTATTGGGTAATTAGTGCTTAAACGCCCTTGGAAAGAGTTCGAGGCATCCATTTTACCTCCATTTTCTAACTTGCTGTTAGAACTCACAGCTCTGGAGTCTGTAGATAGATAAGAAATAAGAAACATCCAAGTCCGAACACAAACTGCGACTGCCGTGTGTTAATCCCCACCTTGGCAGAGAAAAAGAAGCCAAAACCTTCACAGAACCCACCCCAAAGCTCCCAGGAACAGCTGCTCTGAGCCCTCAGCACGCCCAGGGACGGGTGTTGGATTGGCAGCGCTCTCCTGGGACAATGGTAATGGAAAAGCACCGGGGTAATGTTGGGGTCCAGGGCAGGTGGAAAACCCCTCAGACTGCCCTGGGGGCTCCCAGACCCTGGCTGGGACCCCAGGAAAGCTTTGCCTTGGACCTCAGGCCATGGGAAAAACTTCCAACACTCTGAGATGAATTGAAAACAACAAAGATTTGAAATAAATGGTAGTTTAGTTTGTCACAGGGTGAAAATTTGTGGGTTTGGGGTTTTTAGCATGGAAGTAGATCAGAGCAAGATGGAGAATTTTGGGCGGTGTCTCATCTTCTTCCTCTTCTTCTCCTGCTCCATCTCCTGCTGTGACGGTGGCACAGAGACATTGGTGGGGTGGATTTGATGTAGGAATTGCGTGTTTAGAGTAGGTGACAGGAATTGGCACAAAACTGTAAATACAGCACGCTTTTAGAGTAGACACCCAGAGCAGGGTGGGAACTGCTCCAGAGCGAACATTCCCAGGAGATTCCATGGGAATTCTATTAATTCTATTTTCTCTCCCCTGTCCAGCTGTGGGAGAAGCTTTGGTGGGAGTCTGCAATCCAGACAGGGCCAATAGTGATAAAATCCAGAAAGCTCCTGCCAGGAGCTGGGCAGCCCAAGCAGGGACTGTCCTGGCACAAGGAGGTTTTGCCACTTTGGTGGCCTCTGGGACACAGCTCCCTGACTTTTCTCATTTGTCCACTAATTCTTCAGGAAATTTTGAAAGACAACTTCTTCCTAAAATCAACTTTAAACCCACCCTCCTTCAGCTTAAGGCCATTCCCCCTTGTCCTGTCACTACATGCCCTTGTGAAAAAGCAGATTTCAACATTCAGCCTTCTCCAGAAGATTCCAACCCATCCAACATCCTTTGGCAAACCTGAGAAAGGTTTATTCCACCACCTTTTTAAAATGCCACAAACCCTGATTTCTGTTAAAAATACAAAGAGTGTGCCAAGCCGTTTGCTTCACCCTTTGGATTTATTCTCCCACGTCTGCTTCAAAATCAGACAAATAAGGAGCAAGAAAGCCAAGATATTTCCCAGGGTTCTAAAGGTTTTGGGTAGTCTCAGGAACAACTGATAAGAACAGAGGAGCAAAAGGGACTGAAGGACTTCTCACTTCCCAACAGTTCCTGATGTTCCAGATGCATAAAATGTGCTCTGCCTTGGAACTCCAAAAGCCACCCATGAGCAGGATGGGAGCAAAGCTTCACATGATGCCAGTTCTTGAGGAACCATCAGCAATTTCATCCTCCACGTCTACAGGAAGATTTTTTTACAACTCTTGTAGTATTTGACTCCAACTCCTCAGCCCTTGTTAAGCACAAGATCCAAATCCATCCCTTTTTCCTCTCTCTCTGAAGCAGTCGCTTCACGGAAAAGAAACAATCAGCGGGATGTCAGGATTACACGCCAAGCAGTAAACAACAAACCTCGGGGAAAGCAGACACCTGCAGCCTCGGAAATGTTAGCCTGAGAAATCAGGGATGCGATATGGACAAATTATTCAAATGACTTCCAGCCTGCCGAGCTGGGACTCTGCCCATTAGCCTGCATTTGGAAAAAAACCATTAATGCCAACTGCATTTAATAGCAGGCACCTTCACTAAATTCTCTGGAAAGGGCAGGTGCATTAAGTTATTAATGAAGAGACACTTAGGTTTGATACAATCAAATGCCTTTTAGAAAATACTTAGCTAGGTAATGTTCAGATAATGAATTGAATAAAAAAAACAAAACCAAAAAAAACCCACCATAAAAAGTGCCCAAGTTCTGTTCTTCCTTCTAGTTAAGCTTGGATATTTAAAAGAAAATTGCTGTCCAGTGAACAGGATACTGGAAGGTTGTTCCAAGATCTTCACACATTTTTTTCTTCTTCAGGCTGAACAGCCCCAACTTTCTCAGCCTCTCTCTGTAGGGGAGGTGCTCCAGTCCCTTTATTAAATTTGTGGCTTCCTCTGGACTTATCCAACGTGAGAGGGAAGAAGGGTGAAGGGAAAGGGAGGATGTAAAGAATTAAAGAACATGAAATATTTGTCAAAAAGGAGGCACCTGCACACCTCCTCCAGCACCGTGTTCAATCAGCCACTCCACACCAGGATAAATTCTGCCAAAAGCTCTTTCACTGCCACCAAAATTCACAGAATTAACACAACAACACCTTTGAAACATTCCCCAGCCAGAGAACACAGCTCCAAGGCATCTCCCCACCACTGCCAGCCATGGGAAGGCTCCTTTTTGTGCTGGAAAAACCAATTCCCAGCGAATTCCTGCAGCTTCTCTCTTTCACCTCTGGCACCTGGTGTCGAAAACCAACATCAGGGCAGTCAAACCACGGATCCCACGCAAGGAGAAGTTCTACCATCCTTTTAAGTTGGGGTTTTAACCAGATCCTTTGGGACAGGGCACCTCGGGGCTGCCTTCTCTCCCACCTTTGGGGGAATTAATGGCACCAGGAAAATTCCTAATTGTGCATTAAGGCTCAGAAATATTGGATCACCCCGTGCCTGGTGCCTTCCCAGCTCCTCCACAATTAAAACGATTTCCCACCCACGTTTCAACCCCAGATGTGTAAAATGACAATATTATCATATGCAAATTGCCTTGATTTATTCTTTCTGCCTGATAAAAGCTCAAGTCTGGTCCTTATCTAAATTCTCACCGGTCACACAAAAATCTTTGGTATCAAGAGGAAGGAATTGTTCCCTCAGACAGTGGAAGAGGTTGCCCAGGGAAGCTGCAGCTGCCCCATCCCTGGAATTCTCCAAGGCTGGGCTGGATGGGCCTTGGAACAACCTGGAATAGTGGAAGAGATGATCTTAATGCCAATTAAAGCTGTAGGAAATGTATTTGGTGTATTTAAATCAGGTGGGAAGACAATGACACCGTGAAATCCACTCTGCTTTCCTTAATTTTTAGTTCTCAAAGAGCCTTGGATTTGTTGGGAGCGGCACAGGAGAGGAAATAGGAAAATGTTGTAAATAAAGTGCTTCAGTATTGCTGGCAGAGAATTATTTTAAAAATTTGGTGGGTTTCAAATACTGCTGTTATCTTATAGATAACCCAATAGCCATTTAACCTTATAAATAACACAAATTAGCCTTTCTCTCAATGAAAACAATAATGAACCATCCCTTCAGCCCACCAGCAGAAAAAAAAAACCCTAAAAACACTAAAAAAGTCATTTATGTGCTTTAAAACCCAGCATTTAAACTGCTGAAGGTTTTCTTGAATATTATTATTTTTAAAGAGCACTCTCAAGAATAAATTCTACTTTCAGATTCATAAAATTTTAACTACCAACACATCCAGCAACTTTTCCACTGAAATTCCCAATTCCAGTCACTTCCTCCAATCAAGAATTCAGTACAAACAAAGCCCCCCCTCCAAGGACAGAAATTTTTATTAACTGTTAAATATTGGTAATGTGCAGGAATATTTCAGACGAGCTCATAAGATAATGAAATACAAAAACAAAGTAATTAAGTGTGCATAATTCAAAAATATTTAATATTTTACTTTCCAAAGGCGCTCTTGCATAGATTACATTCCCTATTTTCCAATGTAAATGTGGGTATCAATCAATTTATACTAATTTCAATTAGAAGCAATCAGTGAGTGGTCTAGAAGTAACAAAACAAAGTTAGCTCCTCTTATATTTGGAATATTCCCCTTTCAATATTCCATTAATGTTGGCATAAAGCAGATCACACTGGATTTATGAGGGGGCTGGAAAAAACAGGATTAGGAGGTTTTCCCCTGTGATTCTTTGAATGGGTTCTACCTGCCTGTGCTAACAGCTCTGTTTTACAAAAATAATTCATTTCTGAGATTCACACCGCCAAAAACATGTGGGGTTGACACATTTTTGATATTTTGAAATATCCTGTCTTGGAGGACGTAAATTTGATAAACAGGTGACAGATACAGGGATGTTGTGCAAGAGAAGAAACGTGAAGTATGTTCAGTACATCTCAAAGTGTGAGAGCACCCATAAAATCAGATCTTTCCCACCAATAAGCGCACAAAGTTTAAAAAGCCAGCTAATAAAAATTCCCCTAATTTTTGGTTTCTGCAGGAACTCCTGCTGTGTGGATAAATGACTGTGTGGAGTTCTAATGCAACTTTTTCAATTGTTCTCGATGGCCCTGGAAGGGAGGGAATTATTTCAACCAAATCTCTTTCATAACCCGTCCTTCTCCCCACCTCTGCAATCAAATATAGAGATAATAACTTATTTCAGCAGCTGTTTAGCCATAAGTCATTTTGCCCTCCTGTTAATTGAAAATAATTAATAAAAATAATGAAACAGAAGTATCAAACACCTTTAAAATACCATCTCCCTGCCTCAAGCTGAATACAGCAGTGGAGAAAATTCCCATTTCAGCTGTTTTAGTAATCCCTGCTCCACACACACTGGAAGGCTTTTCTTGTGGAACACAATGGATAAAAGCATCAGGATTCTGTAATTCAACATTAAAAAAATAATAATCATATTGTAAGCAATGATAAGAAGGATTTGATGATTCTGCTTTCAAGAGGATTAAGCGTGTGATGTCCTTTCAGGACAATTTAAGTTGCCCAGTTCCTGATCTTTATGGTTCAGAAGTTTATTGTAAAGCTGTTTTATCTGACAGTGCAGGGAAATTTACTGGTGTTCTTTTCATCTTCTTGGACAAAAATCTGTTTTAAATTCTTTCACATGTATTTCAACAAACTCCTTCCACCACTGCAGAGGGCAGGGAAATAATCACGGATTTTTACACGTAGCAGGTAAGTAAAAAGGATTTTTTAACTGAAACATCTCTTAGAAGCCACCACTAATGGCAAAGAATTGCCAACCACTCTTGCTCAGTCCAACACTCCCAAATGGGCCTCCCTGCACTGCCCGAGCGACAAAAATAGCAAATTTTGATGTTCACTTGATCTGCCACCACCGTGCCGAAGGAGGAATCTCCAGCTGTGATCGTGCACTATCAGTGGCACTGAAAAGTCAATCTCCCCCAATTTCAGCTCGGGACTGGAGCCACTTTGGGCAGGAATGAGGAGATCACAGAGCTGCTCCTCACTCCCTCACAAAGGCCTGGAGGGAAGGTATTTTTATACCTTTCCCTGGGCAGGAGCACAGGCTCCAGGCACGGAATTTCACTGTCAAATGTTCACATTCCAACCCTTCGTGGCTCTGCTTTTATAGATCAGCACACCCCAAACCTGCACCCACCACTCCTTTTAATTAATGTTCATTAAAGCCCTTCATTAAGCGCCACGTCCAGTTGTTCCTTGGTGTCATGGATCAAATGTGTGCGACATAAATTCTTTTTTTTAAGGTGGTGGCATTGGCACAGGGTGCCCCTGGATCCCTGGAAGTGTCCAAGGCCAGGCTGGACAAGGCTTGGAGCAATCTGAGATAATGGAAGATGTCCCTGCCCATGGCACAAAACGATCTTTAAGGTCCTTCCAAGCCAAACCAGTCCATAATTCTATGATCTTAAGGGTCTTTTCCAACCTAAATGAGTGAAGAAATCCAGCAAGAAGGAGGATGGAAAGAAAAATGCAGAATTTTAAAAGCATCGGTAAGGCGGAAGGAGAAGCAGGTGGGACTCAGAGAAGCCAATCTACAGTTAAAGCAGGAGAACACAAGAGTGATGGAAAAAGCAAGTGGACAATAATGATGGAAAAGGTGTTTTCAGAGAGGTTTTGTGACCATTCTGTAGCAGATCCACATCCAGTATGAATTTTCCCCATATCCCAAACACATCCCTCTGAGGAATTTTCTGTGAAATCCACAAAACTCTGGAATAGTGCCACTGACACCAATCCATTCACGTGATTTCAAAAAAACACGTGAATAAATTAATTATCCTTAAGAAATCTACCTCTGTGGTTAAAACTGGTTAATAACTTAAGAGCTGTTCTGGGAGAGAAGGGAGGGAAAAACATGAGTCCATAATCCAGTGAAAAAAAACAAGCAGTGGAAGTGTCCTTAGAGGTAAAGGTTAATGAAAGAAAAAGGAAGATAACACTCATCAATACCTCGGCTGATCCCATTAAACAGATTTCTCAGTGCCTGGAGTTGCATGGGAAGATAAATCAGGATATCAAACTTGCACATTGTACACTTAAAGCCATTTAACAGCTGAGCACTGAATTTTAAAGGGATTTAAAAATTTTTCCCAGCAGAAGCTGAATAGTGAGAAAACTAAAAAAAAGGCGCCTATCTCCGTATCAAGTCCCAAATTCATTTATCGATAACATGGGCACCAAAAGGCTGCAGAAATTCTGAAAGCAATCACTTCATCTCAAATTGGCTACAAAGAAGGCAGCAGTGAGAAATAAGTGGATCTTTAGCAGATTTGTTGTGGTGTGCTCCAATCTCATCTCCTGTTCATTCAGCCAGGTGATAACAAGAGGCTGCTACAAGGGATCCAGCAGAGCAGAGCAAACCATAATTGTAGAATTTGTTTATTCAGCTCTGATGGAAACTCCAGCACGTTCAGGTTCAGAATTGCTGAGTGGAGAAGGGACAAGGGAAAGAATGTAAACATTTGTACGAGGTCCTGGATGTGCGAATCACTTCTACAAAGGAGAATTTCCAAGGACTTCCTTATTCCTTGAAGACAAGATTTCCACATTCCAACACCCCATACAGCAGCTTGTTCATTTTGGAGAATAATCTGGAAGTGAATTCAGTGACCAAGTGGGAAAACATTTATTTCATGTACTGTTAACAGCAGGAGCCAAGAAGTCAGCTGAGAAATAGCCAACATTCACATTTCAAATATCTGCACCCTCAAGGAACTCCTTGCACAAGGATTTCTTTCTCTCAAGGAACCTGGAGGCGATTTACACACATTTTGATGCTTTTTCTTCAGCAAAACCAGCTTTTTTTATTGAATTATCAGCACACAGCTACAGCACTGTCAACTCTGAAATGTGTTTTCAGCCCAATATTCTACCCTGTATTGCTGCTGTTAATAATAACTGAAAACAGGCTGTAAACAATATGTAATTCCGATGTTTATGGTTATTTTCATTATTCAGAAATTGTATAAAAATAAAAGATAATGCCAAAATGCTTGAAATTCTCACAACATCATTAATCCAACACCTGCATTTTTAATGATTTGCAATGAGATCTGCTAATAAAAATCACTTGTACCAATGACTGGTCTCAGCTGATGAAATACTTATGACAAATGGTGTTTTTTTAGTGTTACAAATTGTGAGCAGGAAGGAAACCAAAGTACTACAGGGGGAAAAAAGTGGCCGAGGAGGTGAAATATGAAAATCTTAAGGAGAAAGAATAATCTGATTATCACAAAGATGCTCCCAGATAATTCAGGAATTCCTGAGGTTCACTTTGAGTAGAACATTCTCTTTTCTTCTGCCAACAGAGCAGAATAAAAACAAAAATAAATGTGTTCAACACTGGCACAGAAACACAAAACCACCAAGTTTTGACCAACGTGATGTGATCTCAGTGGTGCTCCTCCAAAAATTCCAGCTTCCTTAGGTTTCTGATTAACACCAAAATCCCTCTTCTAAATAACCACTGCCTTTTAATTCCTCCTACCCATTTCTCCTGATGGGATTTTTTTTCCCTCCTTAAATTTCCTAAATTGGTGCCATCTTCCCTTGTTGAGAAATGTCAATCAGTAGCCTTGGGATAATGGAGACCTTTATCAAGGAGGGGAGGAAAAAGGGGGGAGGAAAAAGGGGGGAGGAAAAAGGGGAGCATCTTGGACAAACTATTCAAGTCCTTCAGTAAAAAGTTCCACAGATAAAAGGAGAAGCAGAGGCATTCTGGGAAGAACCATCTCCCACCCTAAAAAAGCAGCTGAGATGCAATGCTTGTTTTCAGGTGATTAACATGAGGTGAAATCAAACGTGGTTAATGAAGCTAAAAATGAGAATGTGATAAATCGGCTCCGTGAAGCATTGCCAGAGGCACACAGAAAACCTTGCAAAAAAAAAAAAAAAACAAAAAAAAAATGGGGGGGAAGAAATGTCCTTTCCTTACTTCTTAAATCTTGATTTCAACCAACAGGTAGGAAAATCTGAAGCCTAATTTTCAGCCTGTTGTTGGCCAAAACTTTAATATGACACTGTGGTAAGTCAAGGAGTTCAGAACACAAGCGAAGCAGGATGGGGAAAAAAAACCTGAGGCAACAGAAGTTTCTCCCATTCCCCTGGGGCTGAAGAAAAGGATCTCTAAGTGGTACCTCCTGTTTAACAAAAAAACAACAGCACAAAGCTTTCAAGCAGCAGCACCAACAAAACACTTAACCTGCCTCAGCTGACAAGTGATGAAGAGCTTTAGGAACACTTTGCTGCAGCCTGAAGATGAAAGAATAAAACAAAGCCTTTCTTTTCAACTTAATGCGATTAAATCGTTCATTTCAAGTGTTCTTTTCTACCACACCGAGGAGTCTCTGGCTGTAAGTAAATTGGGACGGGAAGAAAAGTAGCAATTTACTATTAAAACCTACAGGTTGTATTACTTGGAGGTCTCCTCGTGCTGCTGAAGTCGTGTTACATCTAACAAGTGCTA
Source organism: Donacobius atricapilla (assembly GCA_013397315.1). NCBI lineage: Eukaryota > Metazoa > Chordata > Aves > Passeriformes > Mimidae > Donacobius > Donacobius atricapilla. Next base: position 147,212 of record WBMY01010767.1, on the reverse strand, counting down.
TTTTTCAATAATACAAAGGAAACAAATGCACTAAAACTCCTCTGCTCCTTCAGTCAGGGCAAGGATAAATTTGGGGAAGAATTTCTGTTGTAGTATAAAACCAGAGAGGATTCTGCCCAGCAGAATGACAATTTCCTCGCTTGGTGCTATCAAGACTCGTGTTGGTGAAATCAAACAGCTCTAATTTACTCGTTGGGTTTATCTCGTTAAAACTGTCGATGGTTTTTATTTTGTTCTTTAAGATTAAAAAAAAAAAAATCATTCAAACTGCTTCAAATGTCTTCTATTCCAACAATCCCCTAAATTACAAAGCTCTTTATCTGAGCCATCTATCTGAGCTTTCTGACCCATAATCCCAGGAAGGTCTCTGAAGGACAAAGGAGGAATAGGACAGAACACAGACAATTCTGCAAGAGCACACATGGGAGATTTCTAACAAAGACCACGACAAATGGCTCCCAAACAAGCCTTTTCTTCCATCAAAATCTGGTTTTTAATGCATAAAGTAGCCAAAATTAAGGAAAAATGAAAGAAAAAAAAAACTCAAAACATGTTGCTATATGGGTTTTTAATTAATTTTAACATACATAAAAATCCCCAAACTTAAAACCTTACCACACAAGTCTGGCTCATAAACAGTAGATAAACTCTGGCTGCATTTTCAGCAAGCTCAGCCTAAGGCTGGGCTCAAAGTCCTAAAGCTTTGCCAGGATTTAACTACAAAACAATTTCCTCAGAACCAGTAAAAGGCAATGGCACCACTTCCATCCATAAATGCATAAAGATTCAGTCCTTAAAACTCATTATTTCCTGATGTTTTGCAAAGGGCTCCGTGAACTTAATTCTTCCTCCTGAATTGAGGTTAGTAGAAATTAATACAAGAAATCACACACCAGCCACCAACAGTTGTTTTCCAAAATGATTTTCCTGTTAAGCACTGGAACACGAGGCTTTAACCAGCACAAATCTTGTGCTCCCACATTAAAAAGCAGAAGGCTTTAACTTTTAACTCACAAGCCATCGCTAAGCAAATACTTTGGATGTGCTTGTTAAACAGCAGCTACGACAAAAATCCCTTTATTTGTGTGCTACACAAGATTTGGAGAGGCAACGTCTGCACTCAGCAAACCCTAATAGAGCACAGGCAGCCTAAAGCAGAATAGCATGAAATTTAATTTCCCCAAAATCCACCAGAGACCCAAAAAGCACATGGAAGGCAGTATATAAAAATTACCTGTTTCTAAGAATAGATGGAAACAAAAAGCGACGCTTCTAAATGAAGGCTCCTTGAAAAAGAAATTCTGCCTCTCTGCAAGAAGCCACACGCAGAAAATCATTTGTAAAAGGCAAAAACTATACAAGAAAGTGACTGTCACTGCAATGAGTGCGCCTGAGAGCTATTTACTTCCACATATGAGGACAGGAGATGGCACAACCAGGGCTCTTCCTTTAAATTTCATCTCTAATAGCTCAAGTTTTCCATCAGTTGTAAAATAAGAAACCATTAAATCAATTAAATGTCCCCCTGATATCTGACAATAGTCATGGGATAAATTTGCTTTCGCCCTGGCCCTCATGTAGGGAAACAAAACAAAACCACAGCTCAATCCCACAGATTGAAAAACTGAATTCCTCCATTTGCAGAACCCTTGGAAACCTCGGAATTCGTTTCTTTAGTTCCCTTTCCAACACTGAGTAACAACAAATAAAGCACCAGCGGGAGCAGAAGGGGGGCTGGGAATCACTCACTGCAATTCCAGCCTTCAGTACCTCCCACACAGGGGCCACTTCTCTAACACAGAATTGAGCAGGATTATTTCATTCCAAGGGAAGAAACAAAAAGAGGAATGGAGAAACAGAGAAACCCCTGGTAGATTCGGCCTGGCCTGTCAACTGCAGAGTCACAGCAACACAACAACGGCAAAACAAAATCCCAGAATGGTTTGGGATGGACTTTGGACTTTGCAGCTGGTCCAGACCCCCCTGCCAGGGACATTTTCACTCTCCCAAGGTGCTCCAACCTGGCCTTGGATATTTCCAGGGATTTAGGCGCAGCCACAGCAAATCTGGGCACCCTGTGCCAGGGCCTGCCCACCCTCACTGTAAAAAACTTCCTTCAAGCAACCCCAATTTGTGTCATGTCAGACTCTAGGTTCATGTTAACACAACAGGTATTTCTTGGAGCATATTGAGATATGTTTAATTACAGATTTAAACTGTTCTTGTGGGGAGTTGCTGGTGTATGCCACATTAGGATAAAAACACACATGGGCAGATGAGGTTCATTGTAGTATCAATTATAGGTTAAAAACACCACATTTACAGGAAATGTTCCAACACCTTTTGCCTTTTATTCCTGCTTGCCTTTAGGGTAAAATAACTCATTCCAGGGGATGTCTCAGCACTCAGAAAGCAACTAAAGCAGGCAGCCCAGAGGTGCAGGGCTGCTGGAATCCCAACAGCAGTGCTACACTGGGGATTCAAAATGCTGCTTGGGAATGAGAGAAATGTTGGAACACAACAGAGAGGAATCCAGCTTTTTCATTCAAGCCTCGCAAGATGAAAATTCACCAGCTTTAGATGTTGATGGAATGGTTTGGTTTGGAAGGGACCTTAAAGCCCATCCAGTGCCACCTCTCACTGTCCCCAGGGTGCTCCAAACCCGTGTCCAGCCTGGCCTGGGACACTTCCAGGGATGGGGCACACTCCTTTTACAAAATGATGGATATTTTCATGGATATTTTCCATATTCAACTCCCACAATTCGTCAGTTTTTCCCTGGAATTTCAGCACCATTTGACAAGGGCTTTCCCAGGCAGCTGAAAGCACCCACAGAACACCCTGCACATCACCTGGAGAGCAAAAACTTGAATTTCTGCAGCACTTCCTCCAACCCCAGTGCATAATTCCACCTTCCCTAGACTCCTGCATTCCAGGGACAGGAATGTCAAGCTCCACTAAATCTGCTGGTCCACTGTCAGCACTAAAACTTTGGCATCTTTAGCAGCCAAAGACGTTTCACCTTTGGATAATAAAACATTTCCATCAATACCTCTAACCCAAATGATCTCAAGGCACATCACTGCAAAGGAAAGTCATCTCCAAGAAACTCTGTGACAAAAAAAATGTAGCAAAATATTATTATTAACAATAATAATATTCATTTATAACAAGCAAATTATGGCCTTTCAGGCTATCAGTGATCCACAACCATCTCAGTGTTGCCTGAGGGTCCTACTTGATTTATTTCAGATTTCCAGTACAAGTTTCAAACTCTTCTTAGAAAGAATTCCCAGAGCTGTAAATAGAGGAGGGTAAATAAACACAAATGCAAAACCCAAGCTCTCCTGGCTCCTGCTGCAGGAAGGAAGGTGGAAAATCCACATCAGGAACTTCCTGAGCTTTCCAGGCGTCTCACAGCAAAGGGAATCAACCCAGGCACTGTCAAACCTCTGGGTTTTTTCCCATTCTAAAAATAAGAGGAACTCTAGAAAGCAACATCACAAATGTCAGTTTATTTCATCTTTCAGTTCATGCAGAGAAAAAGTGCTACTGGGACAAAAAGGTGGATGGAAGCAATTAATACATGAAAGGGCAAAGAACTGCCAGGGTTTATTTGCAGAGGATTCTTGCTTAACCCGCAGAAATTCAGCCCAACTCTCTAAACTTCCAGGCGCTCACAGAAACTGAAAACACAAAATAATTCTCACAAGCAGTGCTGCAGAGCCTCCCCCTCTCATTTCTCCTGAGACATTCCAGTTTTAAATTCAGTTTTTTCATGCAGTATCCAGTTATCCGTAATTACTTATATCATCAGGACATGCTGCAATTCTTCAAAAACATTAAATTAAACAAATTCATGATCCTAATTCCCCTGAGTACTGGAATGTGCTGCCAGGCACCAGGATGGATCTCCCACCTTCCCCAAATGTGTCCCTGAGAGCTTTCTCCTATGTGACCCCACAACAAAAGGTGAAGTTCGTTCTGAAGTTCAGTTAAACCCGTGGTTTGTCTCCAATCAGAACCCAACACTTGAAATCCTCAGTCCGGAACATCCCAAGAAGATCTTCAAGTGTTTCTGACTGACACAAGGTATCCAGAGCCACTGAAACTCCAACCAAAACCACACAGCAAAGCAAAAAAAAGACACCAATCCACAAAAATTAATCCGAGAAAACCAGCAAGGTATGACCCAGCTCCTGAGGAGGCTCATTTTACTATGCCCCTACACCATAGTTTGTGACAGGGGGCTTTGGCTGATTTATTTAATGAGGACATAATAAAAAATACAGTTAGAAAAAGGAGAAAAACCCTCTGTGCCCTGAAGAGAATCTGTTTCTGCAAAGGGGAAAAGAAATTACTGTCTGAGATACTGCAACTCTTGATAATTTAAGCATTTATTCTCTTTTTCCCCTAATAAACTATTTTTTCAACATCCACTAAGCAAAAATGAATTAAACCATTCCTTCTGTCTGAAGCTTTAGGTATAATACACACCCATAATAAATTTTTAAAAAAAATCGTTGTCTGACCAAATTACTTTTCATCAATATTGCTTTAGGAATTACACACAGACTTGAAAGATTTTACACTTGTTAAATATTTTAGTGCATTTAATATTACTCAGAAGCCAGCAAGTGAGCCAAGCAAGCTGAGATGCTTTCAGACATTGTCTTTAGATGTCAGATTTCAGTGTAAGTGGATGTAATTTCATTTTCTGACCCCAAACTGAAGGCAATAAATTCATCATTATTGACGAGCAACAAGACACACATTCTTTTATGTAACTTGATCCATTATTCCTCCACCAAAAGCTATCAGAGGCTTGCCAGGAAGAAAGGGCTGAGTTTAAGAGCTCTAATGTTTCTTTCTCCCTCTAGACATCTTCTCTTATTTTCGTAAAGCGTTATTTGTCTGGGATACAGAAGCATTTCCCCAAAACACAAGTTCTTAAAGGAAAAAATACACTTCACATTTTGCAAGCTTGAGAAGGTCGAGCAATTCATGGAATCCTGGAATGGTTTGAGCGGGAAGGGACCTTAAAGGGCTTTTAATTCCACCCCAGCCACGGGCAGGGACACCTCCCCTATCCAAGGCTGCTCCAATCCTTCCTTGGGCATCGCAGGGATCCAGGGGCAGCCACAGCTGCTCTGGCAATCCCAGCCCAGGCAGGAATTCCTGCCCAATCTCCCATCCAGCGCTGCCCTCTGGCACTGGGAAGCCATTCCCTGTGTGCTGTCCCTGCAGCCTTGTCCCCAGTCCCTCTGCATCTTTCTTTAAGCCACAATGAGGTCACCCCAAACTTCTCCAGGCTGAAGAATCCCAACTGTCCCAGCCATTCCTCATAGCAGACAGGCTCCATCCCCCTGATGAACTTTGGACTCACTCCAAATCTTTCAACAAAAAGAAAAACCCCAAAACACCAAAAAAAACCAACTAACCAAGCAAAAAAAAAAAAAAGCCCTATTTCCCACATACAAAGAGAAACAAAAACGAAAGCTCAAGGCATGCAACAGTGTGAATTAGCAGAGAATTCCTGGGGTGTTACAGCCCAACATCCCAGGAGCTTGCTCACAAGACCATACCAAAATTCACATTTTAGAATGAACAGCAAACACCACAGGAGAGCAGGTAAGACCTACAAGTGTTGTTCCATAAAAATCCTTTCTGTCAAATAATTTCTTCACCACAGTGAAATACAGGGACACAAGAAAAAAAGCTACCATTTCCAAAAAAAAAAAAAGAAGGTTCCCTGTCCATGGTTCCCTGCCCACTGCAGGGGGTTGGAATGAAAGGATCTTTAGAGTCCCTTCCAACACAAAGAAATCTGGGATTGTGGGATAAACCACTCCAATTAGCAGGAAACCAAATTTATGCTCCTGAAAAAAAGGAAGATGCCAAATTCTGTTTACTCAAGTCTTGCTGCAAGGACTGGTGTTTAATCAGGGCTGGGATTGCTGAGATTTCCCGTAAGCATCAAGGCAAAAGGTCCTTGGGGAATTCTGCTCTCATGAGCACTTCTGGAGCACTGAGAAGAGCCTTACTTGAACTTCCCAGGTTTCGGGGACTCCACAAATCCCCTGTTCCAATCTCTGCCGCTGCTCCTCACTCCTGCAGCAGCTGCGCCGTGCTCAGCGCGCTGGTGGATTTTAAATTAGAGCAGAGCATTCCTGGCAGGAGGTTTGATGCATTTCAACAGCCCCCAATAATGAAATACAAGGAGTTACGAAAGCCATCGATCTGTGTGAGCTGTACATCACTTATTTCCACCATTCCAGAGTAGGGAAAGAGCATATTCTCCTTTTAATGTTAGCTTAAGTGTCTTTCAGCAGAACCTTCCCAGACTAAAAGTCAGTTCTGATTAAAGGGCCAAGAGTTTTCCCTTCAGAACTCAAGCCATATTTGGATATTTGCTTGTTCTGGGGTGTTTTGGAGTTTTTTAAGTCGTCAACAATGGATAACAGCATGGAAAGCCAAGTCTAATTTGTGTTTTACACTTGAATGTCAACCAGAAGAAAACCAAGAGGAACTTAACTCCCCTAAAAAGCTAAAGACGAGCGAAAAGTTAATGTCAAAAAAATCATCTCTGTGAAAGGGCAATGAGTTCATCAGGATGCTCTGAAGGGCACATCTGATTTCTTTTCTCACATTAAAAGCTGAAAACCTGGAGCAAACCTGCACCTGATCCTCGGTGCTGTCTCCCACTGGGTGAGGAAGGTTCCTTCATGCGATCGATGACGCTGTCGGACAACTGCAAAACACAACAGGGTCACACTTTAGCTCCTTCTTTCTCCCCATCTCCCCTCCAAATGGAGTAAAACTTTATAAAAACAGAGCCTGGAGCCTCTCTGCAAGACGTGACAGCTGCTAAAATTCAATCCCCATCACAAAACAATCCCCTTATTTGTGAGGTGAGTGCTCCGAACAGTTAAACAGAACAGGATGGGTTTGGCTCTCACAGAGGATACAGGGAAGAGTAAAGGAAATAACACCTTTGGGCATGTTGCTGGTAATTAATCAGCATTTCTGCCTTGCTCGGTGATTTAATTTGCCTTTCTGAGGTGCAGAGCATTCAACCCAGGAAGAATTTTATCCTGGGAAAGGACTTGTGCAACCGAGGTGGTCACAGTCAGACACAAATGTTGACACAAGCACACAGAAAAACACTCAAATCCTGCACAATCCAACAGAGTTAAGAGCAGCCTCCAGTTTCAGATCTACGGCAGCCCACAGACAAAATTAACAAAAGGGAAAGAATTATTAGCATAAGAACTTCTGGTTTCCAACTTCTGTCATCAAATCACAGAATTATTTCGGTTGGAAGAGACCCGAAAGAGCTTTTAGGCTGGAAGAGACCTTAAAAAGCTTTTAATTTCAGCCCCTGTCATGGGCAGGGTCACTTTCCACTGTCCCGGGTTGCTCCAAGCCCCATCCAGCTGGGCCTTGGACACTCCCAAGGATCCAGGGGCAGCCACAGCTTCTCTGGGCAAGCTGTGCCATGTTTCAGAGCACATGAACTCCACTCTATATGGAATATATAAATTATATTGCATTTGTATCACTGGCACCTATTTACTCGAAAGTGTTAAATGACCAGAGACGGAAAACATCAGTTTGCTGAAACAGAATGAACTCTCAGGGCTCCTCCTGCACATCTCCTCCCCTAAAAGCAGGAATAAATGATAAATTATTATCACTCCTGGTATGAATTACGCAGTGTCTGCCACGGAAAAATTCCCAAGCTGCAAGAACTCCCGAAGCTCCTTGTGCCAAAAGTTCTCCTGTGGGACATTACAGACAGCAGGGGCGGCATTGCTGCCGCCTGCCCTAAACTGGACGTGCCTGCCCTGGATCCCTGGAACACNGGAGACTCGGCGAGCGCGCTGCCAGCGCGCCCCGCAGCAACGCCGCTCCCCATTGGCCCGCCGCGCGCCCCCGCGCGAAGAACGCCGCTCCTTATTGGCTGAGCGGGCGCGTCGCCATAGAAACGGCGCAGCCCCCCCTGCCGGGGAGCGACAGGTACCGGAAAGGTGCGGGAACTTTTTCGGGACGAACTTCACGATGGGGGCGCGGACTACAAGTCCCGTGATGCTCCGCGGCGGGAGGAAGTGGGGCGGGGCTGCCCGTCCGCGCGGTGCGCGCTGGGTAATGTAGTCATGTCCGTCACTGCATCTGTGGGGTACCCGAGCACCTGTGAGCACCTCCGGGGTGCTGAAAATCCTCTGAGGAGGGGCTGAGGGAGCTGGGAAAGGGGCTCAGCCTGGAGAAAAGGGGGATCGGGGGGGACCTTGTGGCTCTGCACAACTCCCTGCCAGGAGGGGACAGCCGGGGGG
>WBMY01010767.1:121115-137498 GCA_013397315.1 Donacobius atricapilla | reverse complement strand
GGGTCACCACGCGGCTCCTTAGCCCCACTGGGCGGGAGAGAGGCGAAATCACTGCGGGAAAAAGGGGAGCGGGACAGGGCAGAGACAGGGACGCGGGGGCGGGAGGAGGGGGGAGGCAGAGTGGGAAGGGGAGCCGGGGCCAGGCCAAGCCCGCAGCGCTCCGGCGAGCCCCGGGCCGGCCCCGCGCTCACCCGCACGCCCTTGACCACGGTGATATTCTCATTCTCGTCCGCCTCGCAGGTGACGCGCCGCGTGCCGCCGNGCCTGGAGCCTCTCTGCAAGACGTGACAGCTGCTAAAATTCAATCCCCATCACAAAACAATCCCCTTATTTGTGAGGTGAGTGCTCCGAACAATTAAACAGAACAGGATGGGTTTGGCTCTCACAGAGGATACAGGGAAGAGTAAAGGAAATAACACCTTTGGGCATGTTGCTGGTAATTAATCAGCATTTCTGCCTTGCTCGGTGATTTAATTTGCCTTTCTGAGGTGCAGAGCATTCAACCCAGGAAGAATTTTATCCTGGGAAAGGACTTGTGCAACCGAGGTGGTCACAGTCAGACACAAATGTTGACACAAGCACACAGAAAAACACTCAAATCCTGCACAATCCAACAGAGTTAAGAGCAGCCTCCAGTTTCAGATCTACGGCAGCCCACAGACAAAATTAACAAAAGGGAAAGAATTATTAGCATAAGAACTTCTGGTTTCCAACTTCTGTCATCAAATCACAGAATTATTTAGGTTGGAAGAGACCCAAAAGAGCTTTTAGGCTGGAAGAGACCTTAAAAAGCTTTTAATTTCAGCCCCTGTCATGGGCAGGGTCACTTTCCACTGTCCCGGGTTGCTCCAAGCCCCATCCAGCTGGGCCTTGGACACTCCCAAGGATCCAGGGGCAGCCACAGCTTCTCTGGGCAAGCTGTGCCATGTTTCAGAGCACATGAACTCCACTCTATATGGAATATATAAATTATATTGCATTTGTATCACTGGCACCTATTTACTCGAAAGTGTTAAATGACCAGAGACGGAAAACATCAGTTTGCTGAAACAGAATGAACTCTCAGGGCTCCTCCTGCACATCTCCTCCCCTAAAAGCAGGAATAAATGATAAATTATTATCACTCCTGGTGTGAGTTACGCAGTGTCTGCCACGGAAAAATTCCCAAGCTGCAAGAACTCCCGAAGCTCCTTGTGCCAAAAGTTCTCCTGTGGGACATTACAGACAGCAGGGGCGCCATTGCTGCCGCCTGCCCTAAACTGGACGTGCCTGCCCTGGATCCCTGGAACACCAGGCTGGACACGGGGGCTTGGAGCAGCCTGGGACGGTGGAAGGTGTCCCTGCCCATGGCACTAATGGCCTCTCATGCCCCTTCCGAGCCGAAGCACGCTGTGGCCGGTGATGAGCAGGGCGGGACGGGCAGGGCTCGGCGGCGCACGGGGAGCTGGATCCGCAGCGTGCGCGGCCGCGGGACGGGGCAAAGGGAGGAGCTCCGGCGGGTGGAGGTCAGGCAAAGGCAAACCCAGCTCCTGCAGCCACAGATTTCCCCTAGAACGGGGTCACCACGCGGCTCCTTAGCCCCACCGGGCTGGAGAGAGGCGAAATCACTGCGGGAAAAAGGGGAGCGGGACAGGGCAGAGACAGGGACGCGGGGGCGGGAGGAGGGGGGAGGCAGAGTGGGAAGGGGAGCCGGGGCCAGGCCANTTGTCCAGCCCTGGCACAGCTGCCCAGGGAAGAGATGGAGTCCCCATTCCTAAAGGGATTTAAAGCCATGTGGATGCAGCACTTAGGGACATGGTGCAGTGGTGGCCTTGGCAGTGTGGGAAAGGTTGGATTCCATGGTCTAACAGGCTTTTTCCAGGGCTTTTCCAACCTAAACCGTTCCATGATTCCCTGGTGTGCTCTGGAGTGAGTGCCCCAGGGCCTTGCTGCAGCCCTGGGTCGGAGCTGGTGCCCCATCCCCTTTTCCACATGAAATTCCCATTAGCACAGCCCCTTTGGGCATGTAATATTCTTTCCAGTAGATTAATAATCTTATTAACAAATTGTCTTTTCCACCTACTAGATAAATTGCATCTGGATCTGGCCGTTCTGAGGGCCTCTTCTTTTACCTCCTGAAGTCCCAAATTTTCTGCTGGGTCAAATGCTAACAAATAACAACAACCATGAAATCTGAGGAACTTTCTCTTTGGTCCTTTTCCCCTTCCAGGTCCTTCATTTCTTGGCTCAAGGATGGAAAGCCTATTTCCCCCAAAATGACACCAAAACCCTCCCCTCCCCTTTGTCCCAAGGTGGTTTTTGCTCAGCAATCCCAGCAGCTTTTTGCAGCCTTTGTGAGCTGACACGTCTCATTTCTCTGCCTCCACACAAACACCACCACCAGCATCAGCGGAGCTGCTCCTGCGTCCTTGATACATTCTCAAACAATTTTTATTTGGATATGAAGTGTCTGTCAGCCAACATTGCAGCAGGCTCTGCCTTCCTTGGGGCTTAAGATATTGCTGGAGCCTTGGCTGATGGCCACTTTGCTACCAAATAAAAATTGCTGGGGAATGTTTCAAGGACACGAAGCTGTTCTCCTGAGGGGTGTGACGTGATATTTATGGGCTGTTTTTATAGATGTTAAACCACTTTCTACGAGGGGGCACTGTTAAGAATTCACCATCCCTGAAACTGTGGGGTTTTTTTCAGGGAATAAATGTGGATCTCTCTGTCTTCATTCTGAGCACCAACAAACTGATAGCGTGGAGTTTTCTTTTTTTTTTTTTTTTCTCCTCAGGGAATGTTTTTAAAGGGTCGAATTGTGTTTATTCAGTGAGCGATGGAACTTGGGGAAATGCTCAGCTCCAAATCAGAAGCAGCTCTTTCCAATATATTGGGCAGAGTCCAGACACAACCCTCGCCTCGCTGAACAGAAAGATTTATATTTAGGAATTAAGGTTTTAACAACAGCTCTTTCCTACCAGGGGCTTTTTATGACTGTTTTCTATGGCTGGAAATTACAGAACATATGCAGAGATTCGAGCGGGAGGTGGGGGGGAAAGGGACAAATGGGCAGAATTAGATCTCAGAATGGCTTTGGGTCATTTTGCTGTGTCTGGGAAGTTCAGTGGCGGCGGAAAGAGCAGGACTGAGGTACCCCAGAATTTATGGCTCCCCTATAATAGGTGGAAATGAAAGACTCCTTGCTGCAGGCCAGGGCTATCTATATGTCAGGAGCTTCTCTCTGTGGACTGTCAGCCCTATTGGAGAGCTCTTTCGAGGGTATTGCTAGATGGGGAAAAAAAAAACCAACCAACACTATTAGAAATTAATGTTGGAAAAACCTACAACAGTGCAGTCCAAAAATCATTTGTTAACTACTGGCAAATAAACTGGTGTCCAGCTCACAACTCTCGGGAGCAATTTGCAAATAGAAAGGGAAGTTGTGCTGTGTAAAAGTGGAACATTTTATATGTTCACATAAATAATGTGCTTATTTTAGGAGTACTGTAATTGTGGTACATGGGCTTGTAGGAGTTCCCTTCAGTGGTTAGTGGACAGTGCATTTCTATCGGGGAAAAAGGCAACAAAAAAGCAGAATGGCAAATGAAAATACAGCAATCAATATACATCTATTAATTGTTTCTGATGTTGATTGATCTGAACCCACTTCAGACATGTGTAAGTAGAAAATCCATCTCAAACTGGTAAACTCCAGGTATTTAATTGAGAATCTGGAAAACAAGCAGGAGCTTCAGAGAATCACAGAAAAGCTTGGGAAAGCCCTTTAAAATGAAGTCTGACCCTTCCCCAGCACCGCCAAGGCCATCAGTGCCCCACGACCCCAAGTGCCACATCCACAGAGCTTGGAAATCCCTACAGGAATGGGGACTCCACCCCTACCCTGGGCAGCTGTGCCAGGGCTGGACAAACCTTTCAGGGAAGAAATCTTTCCTGATATCCAACCCAAACCTCCCCTGGCCCAGCCTGAGGCCGTTCCCTCTCCTCCTGTCCCTGTTCCCTGGGATTAGATCCCAAATCCCTCCCAGCTGTCCTCTCCTGGCAGGGAGCTGTGCAGAGCCACAAGGTCCCCCCTGATTCCCCTTTTCTCCAGGCTGAGCCCCTTCCCCAGCTCCCTCAGCCCCTCCAGCCCCTTCCCAGCCCCATTCCCTGGACCCCCTCCAGCCCCTCAATGCCCTTCTTGTCATGAGAGTCCCAAAACTGAACACAGGAATCGAGGTGAGTCCTCACCAGTGCCCAAAACAAGGACTAGTTTATTATTATGATTATTTTATTTTTAGGTTAAAGACTTTCACTCTGTACTGCCATGTGTTTTTCCACATTCTCCATTTTTATGGCCAGGTTATAAATGCCTGATTCTTTGTTAAAACACAATGCTCTTGTCCAATCCTGTTTGTCCTTGTCTGAACATATTCCATTGTGGCAGAAATATTTCTTCTACCACTCAATACTCAATTTTTCTGATGTACTCAACCGGTGCTGAAGGACAACCTTGCCAGGCGTTCCCAAATAAATCCCAATGAGCTCAGGAACAAATAACTATTAAAATTCAGGCTCTTGTGTCAGGAATTTTTAAATGCCATGGAAACGCTGGATAGGTGAGGTGCTAACGGCTCATTGCACTCCTGCTGTCAGGTTTTGTTCTGTGGAGAGTCGTCCTGCTCAGTCACTGTCACGCTGAGCCCGTTTCACCCTGTGACTTTGCCAGGGATCCCCTGGTGGTCTCTGCTCCACGGAAATGTTCAGCGTGGAAGGGCTGGGATTGTTCCTTAGCAGCTCCTCTGCAGCCAGGGAATGTGAAAGGGTTGGGATGGTTCCTTAGCAGCTCCTCTGCAGCCAGGGAATGCTGCAACAACGGCTGCAAGGTCTCACTGCGTGGGAACAGCCCCTTCCTGCAGCGTGGAACACGGAGCCTTCTGCTGGAAATGGGGCTCCGTGAGCAAATCATGGAATGTGTCTTCAGGACGTGCAGTCAGGAATGGCTTGGGTTGGAAGGGACCTTAAAGCCCATCTCATTCCACCCCATCCATGGGCGGGGACACCTCCCACCGTCCCAGGCTGCTCCCAGCCCCATTGTCCAGCCTGGCCTTGGGCATCGCAGGGATCCAGGGGCAGCCACAGCTGCTCTGGCAATCCCAGCCCAGGCAGGAATTCCTGCCCAATCTCCCACCCAGCGCTGCCCTCTGGCAGTGGGAAGCCATTCCCTGTGTGCTGTCCCTGCAGCCTTGTCCCCAGTCCCTCTGCAGCTCTCCTGGAGCCCCTGCAGGGGCTCTGAGCTCTCCCTGGAGTTTTCTTTTGTCCAGGTGAGCACCCCCAGCTCTCCCAGCTCCCAGAGGGGCTCCAGCCCTGGAGCAGCTCCATGGATTCCTCTGGATTTGCTCCAGCAGCTCCAGGTCCTGCTGCTGTGTCCCCAGGGCTGGGGCAGCTCTGCAGGTGGCGTCTCACCTGAGAGGGGCAGGATCCCCCCTCCCTGCCCTGCTGCCCACGGGGGGTTCTGGCTCTCAGTGCCCATCAGGGCACGTCCAGCTCTCACCCAACACCCCCAAGTCCTTCTCCCAGGGCTCTCCACCCATCCTCCCCCCAGCCCGGATTTGTGCCTGGGCTGCCCTGACCCTTGTGCAGGACCTTGGCACCCACCCCTGCTGTGCCAAACCCTGCTGCTGTTGGTGCTGTTGGCACAAGTTTCTGTTCCTGTCAGGTTCACACTCTGGTCAACGATGAATTTTTCTTTTTCTGAGAAAAAAAAATAGAAAGAAAAGGGGAGTTCAGTGCTTATTGTGCTACATGCAGGACCCTCGGATTTACCTATGGACTTCAACGTGTGATATATTAACGTAACGTCACATTAATCTGTGATAATTTATGTTGATATTCTTTTATCTGACTGGTGTGGTTCCCATCAGCAGCAAGTGAGCTGTGGGATTTGTAACCAGCCTGACTGTCATCTCCAAGTCCAGATTTGATTCATGGTCTCATTTCCTGTTTTTTCCTCCCACTGCTCACAGACCTTTTTTTTTCCTTTCCTTTTCCATGGTGCATTTATTAAATGTAGAGTTAGAAACACAATTAGAATTTACTCAAGTCTATAATGTCTGAATATTAAATCTTTGGAACAATAAAAATTCTTTCCCAAACATTTCTTATCTGTGTTTTCTCTTCAGCTGATGAACTCGGGCCTAATTACTGATTGAGTGACCAAAAAAAGAAAAGGACCTGATTTGATCCATTCCAAGCAATCACTGTGTGAATAATCCTGACATTCCCAAGCACAGATGAAGCTCCTCTAATCATAAATCAAACTTCATTCCAGCACCCAAAACCTGACCTTTAGGGATGATTTCTCATCCATTCCTCAGTACAAATTAAGTATAAATTAAGACGGTTGTGGCCATATAGAGAGCGTTGTATAGCTGAGTTTTTGTCTTGTTAACAGACAGAAAGGACCAAGGGACTTCAAAAATGAATTTTTACATGGCTGTTTACGGCAGAGTGGATGCCACAAAGAGCTCAGTGGGTTCAGGTGATCGCTGAGGACAGGGGTGGTCTCCTGTGCCTGGGTAAATCCAGGAGGGCAGGGCTGAGCACGGAGCTGGGCTCCGGCTGCTCGGGCACAAAAGCAGGAGGATTTTGTGTTTAACATCAATGTCAGCTCCAGCGTTCCCTGACCTTCACCAGGCTCTGCCCCCCGTGGAGTTTTTCATCAGAGAACTTGGCTGGGCTGGAGCCTCATCCAGGACACATCCGAGAGCCTCCTGCAGGGAGCATCAAGGGCTCGGGACTTCCATGGAGAGAGCTGCCGGCCTCGCTCCTGGTGCCGAGTCACGAGGCCTGGGAGCTGTTCTTTCAGCGTCAGGGTTTTGATCATTGTCTGTCCTTTCTGCTCTGTCTGAACAGAGAGAGAGATTTGAAGTTACCTCAGTTAATATCCACTTATTTCACTGCATCATTAAACACCTCCCTCAGTTTTGGGTTTGTTTTTTTTTTTTTTTTTTTGGGGGGGCTGAACTGCAGAATTCCTCTCTGGAAAACACTGTCTGATGTCTCTGTTTATATTTTTTGTGCTTCCTCAGCAGCCAGGAAGGCCAGGCCTGGTCTGCACAGGGAAGACAGCAGCGTGGTCATGGTGAGCTCCATGGAAACCTGGAAGAGGGACTGGGTGTCCATGGGGATGCACAGATTGCTGAGGAGCTCAGCTTCAGCCTGGGGATGGTCTGGCCCCCAGGAAAAAGGGTCAAGAGGGAAGGAAGAGGAAGGAAAAATTAGAAGAGAAAATGCTGTTCCAATGTGCAAGGTGAGATCTCCCTGAGGGAGCATGTGGGGAAAAACTCAAAGGCACAGAGGATGGGAAGCCTTACCTGTCCCACAGTAATACAGGAAAGGGGGTCTGAAAAAATCAGAATACAAATACTTGCTTGGAGTCTTTGCCCTCCGATAATTAAATTTTCTGTGTTTTGTCTCTTTATTTATGAGCAGGATCCTTCTACTTCCACACTGCTCTTGTCCTGAATCCCCTTCCCAGTTCTTCCAGCAGACAGGAGAGGAGTCATCCCATGCTGGGACATCACCTGCACTGTCACTAAAATAGACTTTTTTTCTATAATGCAGCTTGTCCAGACTGTCCGACATATCCAACACCATGTGAAACAGCAGCTCGTAAACTAAGTAGGAAATTTATAAATGGTGTAGGATGCAACTTGAAAATTGTGTGAGCTACAGCTTAAAAATGGAGTAGGATTCATGTAGAATTCTTCAGAGTTTTTGGTAGTTTACTATTCAAAAGAAAAAGCAATTCTTGGCAGTCTTGGATACTCATTCATTGAAACCCCTCCATTTCTACGGGGAAATTCAAGCCCCAGTCATAGGGTTGATCTTTGGGGGAAAGTGAAACCCTTGGTTAAATCCAGTGGCCTGAAGTTTATTAGAGGAAAATGGATCAACATCACTTTGCTCCACATTGCCTAATGTCAGAAATATTTTATTCTTTTAGAGACCTTAATTCCATGCATCCAAACCCAAAATGGAGAGCAGTCAGATTGTTTCTTTACACAATTTTCTTGGAGAGCTTTCCCCAGGGAGATCGTGGTTCTTTAATTGAAATGCGCCTGTATTTCCTTCAGCTCATTATAGGAGCTTTAAACAAGACCCAGTCTGTGGGAATCAGCAGGGAAAAGTCTTCTGTTTGCCATCCAGGTTACTCCACTGGCACTGTTTGCTTTTCCAACAGTAAATTTTCCAACAGGCTGACAGCTCTGTTGTTAAAGTGCCATCATAATTAAAGAGAAGATTAAACAATTCGGGGGAGCAGTGACTAATTGAAGGAGGTGCATTTCCCTCTGACTGCAGCATGAGGGACACCAGTGATGACATTCTGCCCCAAAAATGTATTCCAGAAGTTGGTGCACTGTGGATACGAGCCCAGGAAACAACTCCATGGTTGAAATAAAGCTTGACAGTGAGTCAGGGAGTTCAGTGCTTCTGCCTTGACTGAAGGATGACTGATGGGTCCTTTGATTACAGAGCTGAAACTCTTCCACAGGGAGAAAATACTGGAGCTTTTCAACGTCACAGAAGGAAATGTAGCAGAGGATGGGTGTTAAAGGAGGAGAATTTCATTTTATGAGCGAGATCTGCAAGGATTTGGGACAAACCTGACGGAAAAGGAAATCCTCTGTGTCCACCCTGGGTGCCTGGAGCAGGCTCTCCTTCAGGAGTGTTGGCGAGGGAAGGAAACGTCAAAGGCGGGAGGACAAAGTGGATTAACTGATGACCTCCACTGGTGTTAAAAATCCTGTCCCTGCAGCTGCCAAGGATTTCGAAATCATCAATTAAGCTGCATATTGTGGGCACGGAGAAGATCAAGATGAGGAACAGACTCTTGCAGTGCTCTGAAAACTCAAGTGTCTGCTCAGATTGGACTGGGGAAATCCTGTGAGAACATCACGGGGAATTTGAGGAGCTGGCTTGTCTTACTGCTGGTGTCAGACACCTTGTCTTGGTTTGGAAAGACAGGTGTCCGCCAAGGAAAACGGGAGCTTCCCTTGGAATGGAGAATGTAAACCCCCTCCCTCCAAATTATTATAATTTTGCAATTAGGGACTTTCAGGCAAAGATATGGGAATAAGAGTTCTTTACTAGGAATATTAAAAATAACAATGTAGTAGTACAAAAAAGCAAGCAAACAAACAAAGAAACAAAAAAAATCCTAGAAACCCTGACAGAGTCAGAACACAACCTGGCACCCTGTTGGTCAGGGTGTTGGGAGCAGCCCAAATTAATCCTCCTGGAGTGACAGATGTGGTTCTGGTGAAGTAGAGATGATCTCATGGAAGGGTCCAGTGGTAATGAGATGGGTCCAGTCTTCCTCTGGGAAATCCAGTGGAGAAACAGGCTGTGCTGGTGTTCCAAACCTCAGCTTTTATCCAAGTAGGAATGCTGGGCCTCCTCCCCCTGGGTGTGGCCTCTCCCAGTGGGATGATGGAATTTTATCAGCCCTGCAGTGAGCCTCGATGGCCCATGAGCAGAAGGTTCCCCTGGAGGGAGGCTGGGTCCTGGAAGGGATAAAGAAACACTTCTCCAACTGGTTTTAACAGCTGCCCATTCACACAAGACACCCGCCCCCTCTACCCCAGAGTTATGAGGGATGGGTTATACACAAGATAAAGAAAAAACCACCTCCCCAGTTGGTTTCGACAAATGGGAAATAGAATACACATTTTTGGTTACATACTGCAACTCAAGACACTCCTCAGTCTGCTGAAGATGTGATTTTAGGAAGAAATTCCTTACTGTGAGGGTGGGGACACTGGCACAGGTTGTCCAGAGAAGCTGTGGCTGTCCCTGGAAGTGTCCAAGCCCAAGATGGACATGGCTTGGAGCACCCTGGGATAGTGGGAGGTGTCCCTGCCCATGGCAGGGGGTGCCACTGGATGGGCTTTAAGGTTCCTTCCAACCCAAACCATCCTGGCATTCTGTGATTCTCAGAAATGGGAGCTGGCTGAGCCTCAGGTGCCTCAGAGCATCCTGCCATTCCAATTTTTGCCCAGTACAATTCCTTCCAGCCGGGCTGGAGCTTTCAGTGTGAGCTGGATGAAATCTCTGCTCCATGGCTGAGTCTGCCTCACCCTTACAGGGAGGGAGCAGGGGCCCTTCCATGATGAGCTTGAAATGGGAAAACAGCATGAGAAGGGATTGTGGGGATCAAAGTGGAAAAGAACTTTGGTTGTCCTTTCCTTTGGCACAACCTTGACAAGGACCTCTTGCCTTTGCTGGTACCTCAGCAGATCTAATAGATCAAAACTGAACATATTCCTAAATTATTTTCCTATTCAGATTCTCATTAAGATACAATAAACCAACCTAAAATGAATATTTCTGTCCTTAGCAGCTGCTGTGGCCACATACTGGGGAAAGCTGGATCGTGCCATGTTTCTGCGGATGTTTGATCCCTTACTGGGGAAGGTTTTTATCTCTAATGTTCCACTCACACAGCCCAGTGCTCTCAGGTTTGTGTGGGGAGCTTCTCCAGAGGTTTGTTCTGTGAAATTTGCTCTTCTCCTTTCTGGAAGAAATCATGCAGTCAACTGCTTGTGTGTGCAACAGAGGCAATCCAAGCAAAACCCAGAGTTGTGTGTTATTTGCCAGGATGATCAGGAATGGTGAAACAGCAAACTGATTAATTATGCATGACCCAAGCAGATTATTTACTCAGTCAGACACGAACACAGGATCTTTTGTCTTGTTTTCGGTCTTGCTTGCTAATCTGTTTGATTTGGCAGTTTGTAAATAACTGGTTAATAAAATTTGGGAATATTAAACCTGAGTGGTGAGTAAAGGGCAGCCAATGCTCACATCAAAGGGCAGTGAAAGAGACGGATCTTTTTTAATCAGCTGGAATGGGGAAGAAGTAACAAAGCAGGGAGAGGAAACAAAGACAGGCACCCAAAATGCAGTTTTGTGACTCCACGTGGGGTGCTGTGTCCAGGTCCGCGTCTCAGAATCATCTCTGCTAATGCACTATTTCTGTCTGACATTACCCTGTAAATGCTTCATGGTTTTAGCAGCTTTTCCCCTCCCATCATTAAATATTGAACAGTTCTAATTTACCATTGCCTTGTTTTGGTGTAGCTGTTTGGGCTACATGGACTGGACTGCGCAGACGAGAGGAAATTGTTTCTCAGTCACACACTGAGGAAGGACATTTTGTGTTTCCATCTCCAGTCCCTGTTATCACACAACCTCCTATATCATGGTTGTGGCTGTCCCTGGATCCCTGGAATGTCCAAGGCCAGGCTGGACACAGGGGTTGGAGCAGCCTGGGATGGTGGGAGGTGTCCCTGCCATGGCAGGGCATTGGAATTAAAAGTGCTTTAAGTTCCCTTCCAACCGAAACCATTTTGTATTTCTACGGTTACAGTTTCAAAAAGTTTTCATTTGCATTGAGAAATGCACCGATATAAGATATCAGATTGTATATAATACGTAGTATATAATATATAGTATATAGTACATAGTAGATAGTAGATAATAGGTAACATATAGTATATAATATACAGTATACAGATGGTGGGAGATTATATATTATATACTAGATACTAGATACTAGATACTAAATACTAGATACATAATATATAATATACAATATATAATATCTATGTGTTTGTGTTATGTGTTATAGATTATTGATTATAGATTATCTATAATAGATTATAGACTATAGACCATAGATTATATGTAATTCCTGTAATATATCATAGGCAATATATAATATCTAATGTATAAATTGATAATTGATATTGAATAGCATTTTGCTCCCAAAGACATTTGGAAAGTGCAGTACTTTGATCCCTGTTTTACAGGCACAAAAAGCGAGGCGCAGAGCACAGAGCAGGAGAGCGCGTGGCTCGGGATCACACAACCCCTGGCAGAGCTGAGAGCTCCCCAGGGTTTGCACTCTCCGCAGATGGACCCTGTGGAGCATCCGGCACTTCTGGTGTGATGCTCACCCATCCCACCCCTGCTCCACCTTCATCTCCAGCTCCACGCTGTGCTCCACAAGGTCTCTGACCCTCCAGGGGTCCTTTTGCTGATCCCTTGCAGTGTCTGTCCTGGGGGAATGTTAAACACCTGATCCCACAGAGATTCCTCCTGCAGGACACGTCCCTTCCGTGCTGGGATAACGGGGTGGGGCTGATCAGCAGCCCTGGGAGGGTTTGTTTCCACACCCTGGGGCCGTGTGTGGCCCCACACTTTTATTTCCTGCACACTCTTCAATCCCAGCTCTCCAGGCAGTGATTAATGCTCTCAAGGACTTCTCCATGGCAACAATCAATCTGGCATTCCCTAATTTTCAAGTGCTTAACTTTGCCACATTAACAGGGTTTCCTGTTAAAGGACGTGTGTTGTGTCCTGTATGTTTTTCATGCAGGATTTGAGTCCTGAATGGGCAGCTTAAATTTCTATATTTCCTTTTACTCCAAAGATTTCTCGGGTAGCAGCAGCAGAGTGCTTCTCCCTCCAGATGATGTGGTGGCCTGTGATATCTGGGAAGATTTTTGTCCTGTATTTCTATCTAGGGTTAGTAAATAAATGATTCCACACTGCAGAGATGCAGAAGCCGACGAGAGCATCGGAGTCCATTGGAAGAGGGAGGCAGGAGGTCCAGACAGACACGAATGGGAACAGCAAGAAGCAATTTCCTTCTCAGTCACGGAGCCTGTGCCCAGCAGTGCGTCCTCAGTAGAGTCCAGTATGTAAATTGGGTTTCTATTTTCGTGGCTTCGAGGTAACCAGCAACAGATGGTGTTTTGAAACACTCATAATTTTGGCTAATAGAGTCACTGCAGCCAACTGTCCTGTCCTCCAAGCAGTGATTAATAGATTATTAGTAATAAATAATACCTAATGATGATACAAACAGTCCAAACCCTGCCTTGTCCTTAGTCCTGAGCAACTCCCACACTCTCCAAGACTTGGTGCTCCTGCCTTTGGATGACAAAATGATTCCACTTGATCCGTTTCCCAATCCTTTTTATTAACACACATACCAACGGCATGTTCCAGATGCCACCTCTCCAGTGGGAATTCCATATGGCCGTCAGGAACAGAGCTGGCTCGTGCAGGACTCTGCCACGGAAACTCTGATCAGAGCTCCCATTAAATTCCCAGAGCACGGGAGGCAAAAAACCCTCACCGGCTCCGCACGCTCGGATCCAGATGGGCCCTTCCAACTGCACAGGAAGGATTTGAAAGGAAAAGTGAAATCCCATCTTTTATGGTTACTGCAATAACCTGGACATGGCTGGAAGGAGAGCCAGCGACTCCTGCCTGAGTGAGCAGTGCAAGGCCAAACATTCCCGGCAAAGGAGCTTCTTGTGTTCCTGCCTGTCTGGAAACAGGGCAGAGCACATGGAAAATGCAGCAGGAGCTGGGAGAGAGTCCAGCTTGTGGCCAGGTTTCAAAACAGGGGAGCAGGATTGCCCTGGAAGTCACTGTGCTGTAAGAGCAACGCCTGCACTTAAAGGAAGGGGAAGAATAATGTGAGGAAGAGAAAGCACTTCAGGATAACTCAGTGTTCTCCTGAGGGAGCAGGGGAGAGCCAAGTGAAATGGAGATACTCGAGCCTGGAATGACAGGTGCAGTACAAGCAAAATACATTATATGATATGATATGATATGATTATATTATATTATATTATGGTATAATATAGGACAGTATAGTGNTATATTTGTTATATTTGTTATATTGTATTATCCCAAGTGGAGAGACTCAGCTAAAGAAAGGTGCAAATGCCTTGCAGAGCTCAGAATAACCTTCCCCAAACCAGCATCCCAGGAATATCATCCCTCTCTCAGAGAATGCAGCAGCATTTCTGTTCTCTCCTGTTTAGCACATCCAACGTTTTCAGGCAGCTGCTGAAATAAAGAACTGCCTGCTCTGACATTCCTGGATTACTCTCAGTGCCCAGGTGGGACACGCTGCTGCTCCCTGCAGCCTTGCTCCTACTCCTCTCCACACTTCACTCATCCACACCAATTTCTCTGGCACTTTTGCCACTGATGATTTAAAAACTTGGCCCAAAACTTCAGAGCAGCAGAGGCAATAAACATTAGTCACTGTAGCAAACTAATTTGTTTTCCATATGGCATTTTCAATGGAGTGTGGAAGATTCACAAGTGAAATAATAATTACAAATGAGGAATACTTTGAAAAAAAAAAGTGTTTTTCTCCCAATGCATCACTTAAAAGGGTTTCTAATTAAGTCAATACTTGATTATGCTGGAGATGACATTGGCTGCCAAATTACAGTTTGTTGGGTTTTGTTCTCGGGGAAAGATTGCTCCCAAGGGCAGTAAAATTCCTGCATCTATTCCGCCTGCGGGGCTGTTGAGATGTGAGAGAGGTGAGAGAGGTGTTTAATTCCCTTGGGAATATCAGGAGGTGAGCATTTTCTTAATAACACCCCTGCCTATAATAGAAAATTCTGCTCAGCAAGATGAGGGTCTGATATTACTGATTCAGCCGAGCCGAAGACAGATGCTCGGAGATACCCTTGATCTGTACCTGGCAAAATCCAAATCCTAACCAGAGCTGGGAATTATTCTCCAAGGGAAAAGGGACAGAGTTCCCTGAGATCTCAGATAAGAGAGTTGCAGAACACCTTGTTCTCCTCCCAGACTCTGGTGTGGGGGCGTGCCACCACCCTGAGCTCTCCCCTGTCAGGGGTGTGCTGCCCATGGGGGGGTTCTTCTCCTCTGGGGGTCCCCAGGGGTGTGTCCATCCCCCTGTCCCACCCACCCAGGGCTGGTTCTTCCTGGGCAGTGGCCGTGGGGGTGGCCCCAGAGCTGAGCTCAGGCACAGGGCCCTTGCTCAGAGGATGTTTTTGGTCACAGGGCACCCAGCTCAGCAAGCCCAGAGCTGTCCTGAGACCTGAGACCATCTGGTGTTGGATCAGTCCACAGGCATCTGCAAGAGATGTCCAAAATCCCGTTTACCAGGCTGCACTTTCAGCCCAGACTCTGAAGCACTGGCAGGTTTGGATCTGGAGATTCAATTTTAAAAACTAAACCATAAATTTTGACAAAGATCCAAGATCTGTTTCCGGTCTCTGTTCATTTTCCAGTCTAGTCTTGTAAGGACATATTCCCTGCAGGGGGTTTTGCAGAGATTTTCTACCTGTAAATAGGAAGAAATGTAAGGGTGATTTGTTCCTACTCCCTTGTATGATAAATACATATTATATTATTGGCTTTTCACAAATATCAAGGCAAATGCTATATGTATAATGTTAAAATCACTTTACTGTACAAATACAGTCTTTTTATTTCTGCTATTAACAAAACTTAGAAATAGTCATGAGATAGCTAATATATAGTTATACTTGTAATTGAACTGTCTGCTTAGTTAAGATAACATCCAATAAACAGATAATGAAGACCCTACTACTAACATGTTAAGTATTAGCACCTGCCTCTGTAAAAAGTATAAACCAAAGCCCAAACTAAAAGTCATAATAAAAAAAGATCAAAACCACAACCAAAAAAACCACAGGTGCTCTAAAAAAGCAGACCCAAAGAAAGGCCATGCAAAATATTTCCTAAAATATGTAAACTAGTTTGTAAAAAAGTATAAATATACATAATAGTCTATAAATTACAACAAGCTGATATAATAAAAAAAAATTCAAAAAGTATCTCCAAAAATAATGTGTGCTCTTAACTAAATACCAAACACCCAACCGTTGAACCCTTTACTTTATCTCCTATTATCTTTTTATTAAACTTTTTAAATTTTACCAAAAACATAAACCTCAGTTTTCACCCTTGTAACCAAAGTATTTGACAAATTTTACTCCAACATCCATTTTCCACCTCCCAAAGCAGGTTCAGGCCAGTCCTCAGCTCTGATTTTCACTGCCAGTCAATCAGGGAACTTGCAGAAGAGCCACATCCAGAGATGACCGAGCCTGTGCAAAGATTCAGACCCCGTGACTGCTTCTTTTCAGTAGTCCAAATGCTGATTGTGCTTTTCTGTCTTTCATGCAACTTGAGCCCTGTCTATTCAGATCTTCATACAAATTTGGATTGCAGTTCTTATCTTTTAATGGTTGTCCAGCACATGCACAGAGCAGGGCCCTGCTCTGGAGGCAGAACATCCTGAGGCAGCACAATGGGGCTGGATTAATTAAATGGCCCTCACTGAAAGACAGCCAAGGCCTGAGGCCTCACATCCCACAGGGAAACCTTCACTTCTGTCACATTTGCTGTTCCAGGGCCTAAAACGCTTTAAGGGTGAGATTTTTTTTCAAAAAACCCTGTGGAGAATGTAATTCTCCTTTCTCTCACTTGACTTCTTTTGGGAAGTGCCCAAACCAGACTTTTTTT
>WBMY01010767.1:72598-121103 GCA_013397315.1 Donacobius atricapilla | reverse complement strand
TTTTTTTTTTTTTTTTTTTTTTGTCAGGATTATCCCAAAATAGGTCACCGGCCATGTTTTGCTACGGTTAGATTTGGAGGAACATTTCTTTCTTTTGCAAATGTATCCAGTTCAGCAGAAGAGATGGAAAAGTTAAATCACAGATTCATTGAAAGGTTTGTTTGGAAGGGACCTAAAGCCCATCCAGTGCCACCCCTGCCATGGCAGGGACACCTCCCACCATCCCAGGCTGCTCCAACCCCACTGTCCAGCCTGGCCTTGGACATTCCAGGGATCCAGGGACAGCCACAACCATGATATAGGAGGTTGTGTGATAACAGGGACTGGAGATGGAAACACAAAATGTCCTTCCTCAGTGTGTGACTGAGAAACAATTTCCTCTCGTCTGCGCAGTCCAGTCCATGTAGCCCAAACAGCTACACCAAAACAAGGCAATGGTAAATTAGAACTGTTCAATATTTAATGATGGGAGGGGAAAAGCTGCTAAAACCATGAAGCATTTACAGGGTAATGTCAGACAGAAATAGTGCATTAGCAGAGATGATTCTGAGCTTTAATATCTGATCTGAGGCTATTCCAGGTTTGGGAATATGCAATGCTATTGCCATGGAAATTTATGAACAAACTCCTGAGGCCAAGTTTGTTTTCTATTTATTGTTTTTCCTTGACTTTCATGACTCCAGGATTGCCAGTGCTGGAGGATAATTGATGTTGATTTTTATTGTCTGGTGTTGTATCATCACCATTTCTCACCTGGGTTTGGAGGGGTGTTTCTTTCTTTTTTTTTTTTTTTTTGGTTGGTAGAATTCTAGAATATCATGACATTTGTAATAGTCAGAGCACAGACCTCTAATGTGACAATCAGAGATATTGTCTAGAAGTCATTTCCATCTGCCTTCTCCCCATTCTTCACCAAGATTATGCTGAACATGACAGATTTGGTACATAAAGTGCCTGAAGTGCAGGGAGGAGGGTGAGAGACGATTACCCCACATCAGAAAATGCAACTGTGAGCAGAGGAAAAACCCTTGCCCTCAGGAGAGGCGTAATAAAATTAACTTACATGTCAAGATCCTCACTTTGAACACAAAAAGATTCACATCACATTTAGAAGATGTCAGAAGAGGATTCAATTGTGTCATTGTGCAGTTCCAGCCCTTAAAGAACTTCACCAAAATTACTAAGACTCTTCATCCTTGGGTGTTAATTAAGTGAGATAATTCAGGCAGTGCTGTGGTATTACTGAGGTTGCAGCGTTTGAAATGAAAACTCTGCCAAAATATTGCATTGGGGGTGACATTTTTCACAAGGTTTGCCTTCAGAGTAGGGGCAGCATCTTGGACTTGGAAAAAGGTGCCTTGGCATGATTTTGGGGAAGAGCCCACCTAGGAAAGACTGCTGTGCATGAGCCAACCAAGGTCTGCTTAATTCCGCATCAACAGCTCGTGTGGCGCTGTGTCAGGTTGGAATTCAGGGAAAGGCTCTTCCCCCAGAGGGTGCTGGGCACTACCCAGGCTCCCCAGGGAATGGGCACATTCCCAAGGCTGCTCCAGGAGACTTTGGACAAAGCTGGGGTGCTGGGGTGTCTGTGCAGGACCAGGATCTGGGCTGGATGATCCTGGTGGGCCCTTCCAACTCGGGATATTCTGCGATGCTCTGATTCTATAATGACAGAACAGGGGCAGGGATTATATCCCTATAGAACTGCGGGGTGGGGGATTTGAGCCAGAGATCACTAGAGCTGGAATCCAGCCAGGTCACTGGATTAACCCCCTGGCTGCTGGGAAATGCCGAGGGGTCTTTCATGGCCTGGAGTGTGGAGGAGCTCGTCTCATCTGCCGGCAGGAGAGGGGCGAATTATTTACTCTCTTCAACACTGGGCTTCTGTGCCGCCGGTGCCACAAAAGATATTCCTTCGCAGGCAGATGTTGGCTGCCAGTGGGAAGCTGAGAAACGCCAGTTTTAATTAAAAGCTTTATTTTCAAATACAATCCGGAGATTATAAGCGGCAAGAGGGACTCCTCCGCTGGGAGGCTTCAATGTGCGGCCCTGAGCAAAACAGCAGTAATTGAAAGACAAGGCCTAATTCCCCTTCTCCCAGCTGGGTCTGAGCACGAGGCAGGGACATCAATCCAGCCCTTGAAGGAGGGCTGGCAGCATCTCGGGTTTGTCATTGCCTCTGTTGTCAGAGGGAAGGCAGCCAGAGCCAGGCTTCACATCCTCCTGTCCCTTCTCTCTAAAGTCAGCTCAGGAAGAAAAAACAAAGGAGAGGGGCAAAAAGGAGAAGGCTGTGCAGATTCCCATCAGGAAATGGCGTTTTTCACCTTGTTTTTGGTGCACTTGCACCCGTTTCTATCCGTTCCCAGATGGTTCTGGGTCACAGGAAGGCTTTTCTGGATTCACCAAACTCACTCATTTTCCGTCTCAAATGAACACACAGGAAAAATGGGACAACACCAGACAGGAGCACTTGGTGCTGCCTTTCCTTAGATGGATA
Organism: Donacobius atricapilla; assembly: GCA_013397315.1. Lineage (NCBI taxonomy): Eukaryota > Metazoa > Chordata > Aves > Passeriformes > Mimidae > Donacobius > Donacobius atricapilla. Next base: position 118,606 of record WBMY01010767.1, on the reverse strand, counting down.
ATCCCCAAGGCTTTTACTGGCCACTTTTAAAGGCATTCACTCCTTTTTAACAAAAAATCAGCTCACATCAACAGTTCCATCTGTTCTACAAATCAGCCTCGATGTACCCACCCTCTGTCTTCGGAGGGTTTTTTGTGGTGTCTGCACATCAACTTCTGATTCCTTGATGGGTCTGTTTGGCTTCTCACTTACTGGAAGTCAAACTAAAGAAAACAGAATCAATTATTTCCCTTTTGGATGTAATTCCTACTTTCAGTTATCCCCACATTTTCCTTTTGCCCTGGACAGCAGTGACCAAAGCCTCGCTGGGAAACTTCTTCCAATGCCTGACCAGTCTCAAATCAAAAATTGTCCGTATTTCCAGTCTGAACCTCTCCTGCTTCAGTATCCACTCTCTCCCACCAAACGTCATCATGAAAAGCCTGGTTAAACTGGCCAGGAATGATTTATGCTCGGCAAATCCATGCCAACCCCTCCTGATTGTTTATTCTCCTTCTTGTCCCCTAGCATACGTTACAAGAAGAATCCCACCATGGTTTTCCCAGGGATCAAAGTGAGTCCTTTACATCCCCAAATATTTATTTTTTTTTCCTAGCCTAATCACAGAGTCATGGAATGGCTTGGGTGGGAAGGGACCTGAAAGCCCATCCAGTGCCACCCCTGCCATGGGCAGGGACACCTTCCACTGTCCCAGGCTGCTCCAACCCCATCCTTGGATACTTCCAGGGATCCAGGGGCAGCCACAGCTTCTGTGGAACAAGCTCTGAGGAAATTCAGGTCACCTTATCTATTGAGTTCTACTTGAATATGAAAGCAGATCTAAGAATGACAAAAAAAGGATAATGATGCAGTTTTTAGTGGACTGATGAATAAAAAAGGGTTTGCTTTTAAGGACGTTGTACTTTGACTAAAACAGCAGGGAAATCCAGAGTTAAAAGCATGAACTCTAACGGCTTTTTATGGAATCATGGAATACACTGAGTTAGAAGGGATCAACAAGGATCCACCTCCTGGCCCTGCACAGACACCCCAACAATCCCACCCTGTCCTTGGGAGCATTGTCCAAACGCTCCTGGAGCTCTGGCAGCCTTGGGAACATGACAATGGATTTCTGGGAATTTATGTCCCAGGTTGTGCGTGCCCTCATCTGAGATAACTGTGACCCCTCTCCCTACATCCTTGTTCTTACTTTATGTTGGCCTGAACTTGGAAAAACCCCAAACTGGGGCAGATCTGCAGGGCTTTTCCTCCCCCTTCCCCAGACTTTTTTTCCCCCCGCCTCTCCCAAGCCCCGCTGCTGTTGTACCGTATCGAGTTCTGTACATATATTTAAATGTAATAAGATAGATTACAAGAATTGATTTTCCCCAGGGTCGGGTCGATAAGGCTGCATAAGCAGGGAACATACAATGGATCAGGAAGAGCTGGCTGGAGTAGATTAATTAATGAGATGCAGGATAGAAACATCCAAGGAGCCGCGGCTCCTCTCGGCTCACCTGAGCTATTAACGGGAATCTCTGGCGGCATCGAACGCTCGCTGCCAGCCCAACAATACACAAATTTCTCTTGGAGTAATCACGGCAGTGACAGAGCTTTTGAAGATCCAAAGGTTACTCTGCCCTTACTCTTTCAAGGAGGAATCACAGTGGGAAGTAAATAAACTTTTGAGCAGCACAGCGCTGACCTACCTAATCTTTATTGCAATCTAACAGGGGGAAATAAAGAACCCGCTGTAAATTACGAGTCCTTTCTTGTTTTCCCAGGGATATTCAGTGTTTGGAAACAACAGGGAAAAAAAGGAGAGGGGAAAAAAAATGAGATGCTGCTTTCTGGCAGCATTGGGAAAAATATATTGGGTCATCTGTATAGTGTAATATATTTTTATCCATAGAATTCTTGTGGTTGGAAAAGATCATTGAGTCCAACTGTCAACCCAACACCGTGGTCACCATTAAATCATGTCCTCAAGTGCCATATCCACACATTTTTTGAACACTTTCAGGGAGGGGACTCCAGAACAGCCCTGGGCAGCTGCGCCAGGGCTGGACAACACCTTTGGGGAAGGAATTTTCCAAATGTCCATCCTGAGCTTCCCCCTGGCCCAGCCTGAGGCCGTTCCCTCTCCTCCTGTCCCTGGTCCCTGGGAGGAGAGCCTGACCTTGCATGTGCTGGACCCTCCTTACTACATTTCTTTTATCCTTTCTTGGCTGTTTTTGGGTTTGTTTTTTATTAAAATAAACAGATAAAATATTAATTTAATTTTTTTTAACATTTTCCCATGAAAGCAAATGGTACTTTAATTAGCAAAACTTCCTTCTGAAAGGTGTTGCTAAGCACAGGAAAAATGGGTTAAAAGTTTCAGCCTAAGCTGACTCTGACACGTGGTGCAATCACTGCAACTTCATTTCAGAGCGAGGACAGGGTTTAGCTCTGTGAATTAGGACAGGCTGGACACAAAAGAACCAGGGCTGTTACACTGGATTTTCACACCAGCTGCGATTTTCCAAGCTCATTCACCGAGCAGTGAGATTTTCCTAACAGGTTGCTTGACCTTTTCATTACCATTATTTATGGGCCAGTAATGTGCAGCATCTCTTAAAGCCTGGAACGAGCCCTGCTGGGTGAAAGGTTGATATTTTAAGGGAACTTTCTCCTGCTTCAGGTTTATTATTGCTGAGAGAGGTGCTGTTGACATCTGACATTTATGGAGTCTGTTTAACCTCTGCTAATCCCTGAACATTTGGCAAATGAATGACCAGGTGCTGAAGGTTTTCCTGCCTTCTGCAACATCACCAGAGACATCCTAATTTACACCAAATGTCTGTATGGGGCCTGGCAAGGCAATGTCCTTAATCAGGACGACCGATTCCTCCCTAGGAGACAAATTTTGGGATGCTTGGCTGCTTCTTTATGGTTTTTCATGATCCTTAGAGAAGCTGGAGGCCCTCAGCCCTTGTCTGTGTTTTCCAGCTTTTTTTTCTTGATCAATTTATCACCATTCCCTCCCCTTCATATCCTTGGGCAGCCACAGAAGGTCAACACAGCTTTGATTTTGCCAGTATTTCCTCGGGTTTTGTGCGTGCCATGAGCACGGTGTGTAACACTGGATTCCTGGACTTGATAAGGATTAAGTGGAGCTGAGAAAGGTTATATGGGAAGGAAGAGGTTGCATGGGAAGGAAGAAGTTATATGGGAAGGTTGGGAAGCAGTGGGGTGGCTTCCACAGCAGAAATGGTCACAGAGGTACCACAGGTCTCTGTGTATGCGAAAATGGGGAAAAAAAATAAGGGGAAAGGGAGAATGAATGATAGGAATCTGTAAAAAGATGAAGGTCTCGAGGAAAGTGAATTGGAAACAGTTGTTCACTGACTTTTTAAGTCAAGAATTAAGGGAACATCAGTGAAATGAGGAGGTGGCTGGGTCAGAGCAGAGAAGGAAAGGCCTCACACTCCTTACTGCAAGAGGTGGATGCTGAAATTTCCCAAGCAGCTCAGACAAGCATGAGTGGATAAAGCCCCCAAAAGTTAATAAACACAAAGATGGCAATTTTAAACATATAAAATTCATTGTCTGCAAATTTCTGGAGGCTGGGAGAGCACACCAAGCAAGAATGTTTGGGTGTTTGGCCAGGACACTGAACAAGATACACCTTTGGGTTGAGCTGGGATATTTTTTCTTACGTTCCTCTCTATGAATTTGTAAAATTCAGGTCCTTAAATTAAAGAAGAGGTCAGGCCTGCCTGACTTTTTTTTTTTGCTGTGGAATGACCCAATTTTAGTTTTTTTCTGTGGCTGCTTTAAACAGAGACCTGGCAACTGAGATCCATTTCATCTGGAAGCAAATCCACAATTCACAGCATAAATTGGAGTAACAGAACCACTGGGATGTTTTCTGAATGGGAATTGCTGTGGTGCATTTGATGCAGACCTCGGGTTCTTGATGTGATGTGTTTTTCTGTCTGGGAAATGCTTCATTTGTCTTTTTTTCCCAAAGGTGATTTCACTTGGTGTTCTCATTCTGGGGTTTGAAAGTGGCAGTAGCACGACGTGGAATTCAGCAGCAGTGCTAAATCCATGCTGGGGATGTTCTGACTTGAATTAGTTATTCCCCAGTTGTGACTGCAAATGGAAAAATGAAATAGATGCTAAGAGAACAGCTGAGTTTCATTCCATTTATATCACTGCCCTGCCTAAGTGCTCTGACATACTGCACGTGTTCCCAGCATGTAAACATGAGGGAACCACAGTCTGCTGGGCTGGATCACATCAGCCTGGCTTCCACGGGGGTTTGACATGACAGCTTGTGACAGAAAGTGCTTCATCCCACCCTAGAGCGCTCAGCTTTGCACACAGACACAGCTCCAGTTAGACCACACTCGGAATGGCTGTGGGATCGACAAAGATTCCTTGTGAGGGATCTGCATCTCCACATTCAACCAGACAAGCTGGGGAGTTAATCTTTGGTTTTTCCTGGGCAGGAGATGTTCCCTGTTTCAGCTGTCTTAACCTCCTGCTCAGCAATGCCCTTGCAGCAGCTCCAGTCTCTCTCCACTGCCTGCAGAGACAAATCAGACAACGTAAACCAGGGAACCAAAAAAAAATTTAAAAAAAGAAAAAAAGAAAAAAATCAACGGGAAAGGACCTTAAAGCTCATCCTATTCCAACCTCCTGCCAAGGGCAGGGACACCTTCCACTGTCCCAGGCTGCTCCAAGCCCTGTCCAGCCTGGCCTTGGACACTTCCAGGGATCCAGGGGCAGCCAGAGCTTCTCTTGGCACCCTCTTCTAGTGCTTGACCACGCTCTGAGTAAAGAATTTATTCCTAATATCTAATCTAGCCCTGCTCTCTGTCAGTTTAAAACCACTCCCTTTGTCCTGGCGCTATCTGCCTGTATAAAATGTCCCCTGCCTTTTGTTTAGAAGCCCCCTTTAGGCACTGGAAGGAGCTGGAAGGTCCCCCCAGCCCCTTCCCTTCTCCAGGTGAACACCCACAGCTCTCCCAGGCTGTCTCCATAATGGAACTGTGTGTATATTGTTGTATATATGATGTGAAATGCTCACATCAATGGACTTTGCAGTACTTGGACACGCAGCATTGTCAAATAGGACACAAAACCAGCACTCCCATGGCTCAGAACGCAAGAAGCAGGAATGCTGTGGGTCTTCCTCCTCCCCATCCTCATCCCATCCAGTCCATTCTCCCACTGTGGTTATTCTGGGTGTCTGTGCTGCTGAAATGCAAAGGGAAGTTCAAGCACGGCGGCCCGGCTGTTTCTCTGGGTATCTGGAGCACGTCCGTGTGGCAGCCCTGCTGTGCTGGCCTGGTGGCCACAGGATCCCACTGGCACCCTGGACCCACCCCAGCTGTTCCGAGGATGACAGCTCGGAGGGGCAGACGTGTGGGGAGATGTTACAGTTCTGGTTTCTTTATCCCTGCTCAGGTCAGGATGAAAGACATGGGAAACGCTGATATCGAGTCCAGGCTTGGAATGTTTATTAATTCTTATCTATTTACAGTATTTACAGACTCGCTGCACCATGAGCTCTTAGAAAACGAAGGTAAAATGGAGCGCTTCTAACTCTTTCCAAGGCCTTTTAAGAGGTTTTTACCCAATACCAAGGTGACACCTGTATTATTTATGTTTTCAACCCAATAATGACCACCCAAGGCCCGCAATGCAGACCTTCTTCACCCAGTTACAGAAAACCACCCAAACCCATGAAGAAGAAGGAAGAAGAAGGTGAAGAAGAAGGATTCTGACAACACCCAAAGCCCTCCATCTTGTCTTCCATGTATTACTATATACTAACGTCTTAAATCTAAGTTTTTCACCCTGTGAGATCACACAATGCTATTCAAACTACACACCCACAACCCCCGTGCTATCACAATCTCAGGAGCCTGGCCCAAGGTCGCAACTCAAAGGTGGTGCTTTCTTAAGGGTCAGCACCTTTTAACACAGAAATGTCACTGTAGGACGCAAAACCAGACCACACGACTCTAGAATTTGTCAGAAGGCTAAAAACATATTTATTCCAAGTCTGACACCCTTATATACCAGATCATTAGAACTAAACCAATTGGTGCTAGAAGTAACACCCATTCAATCACATTGGCCAACACAGAGAAACATCAAATTGTCTCCACCTCTAAAGAAGGAATGAAAACAAGATAGAGTTAGCAACGTCTCCTTTTGTTTACAGACAATTCCATGAGAATGGAGTTTTAGAAATCAAAACATCTCTAGCTGAAAAATCAGGGCTACACAGAAAGCCTGAAATTTTCAGCCTCCAGGGTCTCGACAGGAAGAGCTGGAATTCCAGGTTCCAATGGTCCCCAAGACAGATGGCCGTGGCTACATCGTCATTGCTTCAATTGCCTGCTGGTGGAAGCAGCAAATTCTGTGCTGGGGACGACAGGGAGCAGGTGGAATGAAGGATGGGAACACCTCCCACACCCAGGGATAAGGGACTGTGTGGGGACTGAGGGTGTGTAGGAGCAAGGGCTCTCTGCCAGTTGACATTTGCAATTGTTGCTGCTATTTGTCACTCTCCCAGTCAGAAAACCAGAGTTTGGCACAAAAGAGATGGACCTTGCCCAAAACAGATGCACCTTGCCATGAAATCAGTCCTTGACAGGATGGGCTTTCCCTGGCTGAGGATATCAAGCAATTAAGGAGAAAATGAAGCCTTTATTGACCTGCTCTGTGAACTTCGCCCTCCTCAGGAGGCATGAAAAGCAAGTGAGGCGTTTCAGCATGTCTAGAGAGTCTGGGAAAAACAGGACACAGGGATGGGATGTTGATTAGTTATTAATCGTAGAATCTCAGAATGGTTTGAGTTGAAAGGGACTTTCCAGATCGTCCAGTGCCACCCCCTGCCATGGGCAGGGACACCATCCCCTATCCCAGGGTACTCCAAGCCCCATCCTAGCTGGCCTTGGACACTTCCAGGGATCCAGAGGCAGCCGCAGCTCCTCTGGAAAACCTGTGCCAGGGCCTCAGGAGTAGCTCAGCATCAGTTGTGTACCTCAAGGTACTTGGCTCCTGCAGTGCCTTGTCATCAGTGCCACGGGAGCAACATTTTAGGGATTGATGAAGCAGGGATAGACAGTGGCATATTGATTTAGGAAAGGTGGGAAGGTAATTTAGCTGTCAGGACAAATAAGGGAGGGGCAGATTTTCGCAGTATTCAGTAGGAAAGGGGAGAAAAGAGAAGTCAAACATGATCTTCAGTTTCATCAGCCAGAAGGCAAGAAGAAGAATGGTGTTATTAAGTGTGTTTAGTTAACAGAGGTAATAGAGGGAGTTTAGAGGGAAGTGACTCCTTTGGGAAGCTGGAGCTGAATTCTACAGCTCCTGGAGTGCCCCAGTGGAAATACAGATAAAGCTGTATACAACTGCAGATGAGTGGAAGGTGAAAATGAATGATGGGATAAACAAGATCCCGAATGTGAAATGAGGTCAAGGCAAAGCAGATTAATGTCACCTAATTTGTGCTCCCCAGATGAAAGAATATGCAAATTGAGACCTCGGGAAGGTGGGGGAAGATGCAAATCAGAAGAGATGGACTGGAGAACAGAAGGCAGATCCCTGCAAGCTGCTGATGAACAGGAGAGTTTCAAACCTGCCTTGGAGTGAAACTACCGCTCGATGGGTACAAAACCCCAGGGGATTCCAAAATAAGGGGAAAAATGGGAGGGAGAAGGGGATGGCTGCAGAGAGAGAAATACTCAGGCAATATCCACAGAGAAGGCAGGGCGACCAAACCATGAAAAGTCAAGAGAAAGCAAGAACTCAAAGAGAAAGATCACAATGAGGGATAAAAATAAAGCAAGGTTTGGCCACTTGCTCAGGTAAGAACCATTCCAAAGTGGTTTCCAGGGAGACAGATGATGCTGGGTGGAAGCCGGTGAATGGAGAGGGGAAAAAATGAGTGTAAGAGAGATACATGGATAAAGGAAGTGAAAAGAGATGGGACATTAACTGGAATCGCAGATGAATCTAGAAGAGTGTTTTTTGTGGAGGTGAGAGTAGCTTTGAAAGGAGAATTGAAGTATGAAAGGGAGAAGAAAATGTCAGTAGAGCAGACAAGAGGGAGCCGGGGAAGTTGGAGCTAATTTTGAAGATTTGAAAGTGAGGTTCATGCAAAATTAATTTAAACCAACACGAGAGTCGCAAAGCTTCAGAAGGAGCAGGTCCCACTTGTGCACGTCCTATTTGAAAAATTAGGAACAGCCACATTTGCACACAGATGAGATTTTAGACCCAACTGTTCCCAGCTTTATTCCCATTCCACGTCCGCCCTGCACTGAGCTGATCATGGCAACGTCTGCTCGCTGGCAGCTCTGGGTCTTGCCAAATCCCTCCATACTTAAATTGCAGCCCAAATTTAATTTACAGAGCCTGGATTATCACACATAGTGCCCAGACAGAGAAATGAGCTCTCCTCTGCTGTCTGCATTAAAAACCAGCTCTGGTTCGACAGCTGTGGAGAAGCAGGGCCTTGGGAAGCCAGGTAGGGATTTAATTCCTGATGCAGAGCCAAGGTTACTGAGGGATTCTTGAACAACAGTGTCCAAACTTTCCACGGGCTGGGAAAAGCCAGCAGCTTTTCTCCTGCAGCTCACCGGATTGCCTGGGGTGTGAGTCCTGACCGTGACCTTGCCCCACATGGAAGAGGATGATATCTCCGCCCTTCCCAGCCAGGATTTCCCTCATTGGTTTCAAATGGCTCAGTCCGGGAGCCAGCATGGACATCACTCATGTCACCCTGTCCCTTCTGAAAACTCACACCCTGGAAGGAACCTGCAGGCACAGAGGTGCCACTTGGTGGCTTCCAGTGGTGCCACTTGGTGGCTTCCAGCTGGAGAGGGCTGGGCTGGGCCATGGCCAGGACGAAGCTGCAAATGGAAGAACATTCCACCTTGAAATCCCTTCATCCTTTCTGGGATTAAGCCCAAGTGGCAGCAGCCATGGAACCATAGAATCATAGGATGGTCTGGGTTGGAAGGGACCTTAAAAATCATCTCATTCCATGCCCCTGCCATGGCCAGGGACACTTTCCACTAGAGCAGAGCTCCTACCTGGGCCCCATCCAGGGCTCCCCTGGCCGAAGCAAGGTGCTAAATCGCTTGGATTTCTCTGAAATCACCTCCATATCTGACTAAAAAATACACGATCAGAACTGCTCCTCTGTGTGTCTTTCCACATTCATTTGAAAGAACAATGGCAGATCATAAAAACCCGGCAACATCCCCCAAGCCCAGAGGGTTTAATGAAGAATTAAGGAGATTGTAACAGCATAGCTGAAATAATACCGAGGAAATTGAATTATTCCACCCATATTAAATGCATATATTCTGGAGCATTTCTGCCAAAATGACTCTGGTAACCCGTGGTGTGAAATCCAGGCTGTTTTCACATGGGTGCATTAAACAAAGCTGCCTGCTACAGTACAGCAGCTCTGAAGAGAATGGGAAGGCAGCAGGATGAAAAAGCGCTCCCGACGTATGGTTATGTCAGCTCTAAATTGTCTCACAGATGTTCCTGCCTCCATTAGATGGAAGACTGGGTAATTTATAGAAGTCATTTTTAACAATTTGATTGTTGGTATATATCTGCTGAATTGATTGGCTGGGGAGACAGATCTTTATTTTTATAATGGCAATAACATCCTTTGCAGATTACTGCTCAATTTATCCCTGATGTTAACCGTGCTAGCCAGCAACTCTCCATTTATATTATGCTGTTATTTCTTAATTATCAGCCTAATTGCAGGGAAGAGTTCAAGACAGATGAGATTGGCTGGGCTGGACAAGAAACCACACAAGTGAGGGGTTCAGCACTTTCTCCTTGGATCTGCTCCCAGCTCCAGCTGAGATCAGTGGGATTTAAACACTCAAGCTTTGTGCTTTTAAATCTTTTTTTGAAGTCTGCTAATCCTGTGTGGATTAGAGTGATAGTTCCCACTGAAATCAACGGGAATTTGGTTACAGATGAGACCGACTCAGATCACGTTCCCATTTTTGCACCTAATGATGCGTGAGATGCTCGTCCTGGCAAAGAAGGAGCTTCCTATTCCAATCAGGAGGCTTGGACAGGAATGTGGGGATGTCCATGGATGACCAGAGCAGTGGCTGCGGAATTCCTGGTGCTGTTTTTGAGGGCAGCCAGTGCCATTTGACTCGCAGGTGGGCTCAGCTCTTCCCTGCTCTGTGTCTTGGGAGGAATTTGTTCCCTGAGAGTCAGGATGTGGTTTATACCTTGTTGGCAGCATTTTGTCTGCTCTGAGCTCCTTTGAAAAAGTGCATTCGTTGCAGCTGCCTGTTTGAATTTGACAAAATAGCATCCACACCTTTCCGATCAGTCCTTCAAGTCTCCAAGCCTCAGTGCTATTTTGGGACAGTGAGATCTGCAGATTAATTAAACTATCTTTGATAAAAATCCTTTTTACATTCGCTTTGAATTTGTCACCTCTCAGCTTTGTCTCACTGTTCTCAGGATAGATCAGAATGGGAAGCCTCACTCTGCTCTTCATAAATTCCTGGTTTTCCTGTGTATTTCTGTCAATTAAATAATTAAAATTCCAAGGTATGGTTTTCTTCTGCATTTTCAGTCACCTAACAGGACGCATCACTCGGTTTAATAGATAAGGAAATCAAGTCAAGTCGTCCCCAAATTGCAGGCTAAATTCCTACATTTTGTGCTATTAAAAACTGGTCCTTGGTAGATGAAATTCTTCTTCCAGGTGTTCATTTCAAAAACCAAGAGCAGGAATTATATTCAGTGTTCTCCTGACCTTGGAGAGTGTTTTGTTTGACCAAGAATATGAGAGAGGGGATTCAGTCCATAGTCTGGTAAGCAAGGGACTCTCTGAAATACTCAGGCTTTCTTGGAAGGAAAGGGTGGAGGAAAGGAGTGCAAGAGTCTGTTGGAAAATAATGGAAGCACCTTTTCTGCTTTCTGGACTTTGGAAATTTTGAGGCAGGAAGGAAAAGCAGTGAAAAGAGAGGTAACTCATTCTCCCCTTGCTCAGGGGGAGTTAATAGTAGGTGTAGTGAGCACGTAAAAATACGGGTGTCGTTTACCTTTGGTACTGCTCCTGGAGAGGTTTATCCCTCCCTTTTCAGGTTATGATTGATAGAATTTTATTTTTCTATGCCATGGTTTATAGAATCATGGAATCATGGAATGGCTTGGGTTGGAGGGGACCTTCAAGATCACCCAGTCCCACCCCCTGCCATGGCAGGGACACCTCCCACTGTCCCAGGCTGCTCCAGCCCCAGTGTCCAGCCTGGCCTTGGACATCGCAGGGATCCAGGGGCAGCCACAGCTGCTCTGGCAATCCCAGCCCAGGCAGGAATTCCTGCCCAATCTCCCATGCAGCGCTGCCCTCTGGCAGTGGGAAGCCATTCCCTGTGTGCTGTCCCTGCAGCCTTGTCCCCAGTCCCTCTCCAATTTATGTCACACACTCTTCATTCTCTTTCATCAAGGGGTGAGCTGTGACTCAAATTCTGCTCAGAGGTTCTTTTTAACCCCTGGATTGTTTGGGGGTTGTTGAGAGCAGGATCAGAGCCCTGGGTTGGGTTTTTTATGATAAAATCTGTTCTGTGTGTATTAAAAAGAATTGTGTCCATATTGCTTAAATGTCACCAAGCCCAGCAGGCTCAGGGTGACATCAATGGCTTGGATACAGAGAGGCACCAGCTCCCCTGGAGTTTATCAGTGCAAATCAAACCAGCCTCCACTCAGCTGGTAATCCAGGGCTTCTAAGTGATGCTCAAATCCAATTTATTAAAAACACATTTGTTTTTCAAGCACCCAGGACTCCTGATTAATTTCCAGCACCGTGGGGTATTTAATGCTGTGGGTTTCATTGTCATCTTTGATTTTCCACGGAGCGCCTGATTGATAGGAGCTATTGTGAGCCCGTTCTTTGAGCACATTGTTCTTGTCAAACAGCAACGTGCCTCTTATTGATGGGAAGTCAGCGTGCCTTTTCTAGATGGCAAAATCAGCCTGCGAGCTCGGGGACCGTGTGCTGGGCAGATGCACAAATGAAGGAGCGGTGCTGAATTCCGCCAGGAAAGTTGGACGTTGTCGGGAAGTTCCCGAGCCAGAGGAAGGGCGGAATTCAGCTGGTGTGACATACCCAGCACGCCGTGACTCAGATGTTAATCAGTGTTAGATGCTCTTTTTATTTTCGTGCTACTGCTGAGCGGTACAAAATCAAGCGTCTTGTACCGGGAGCACAAATCAATTCGAAATTAAATTAGCCTTTTGTTTGGGAGGCGCTTGGGATTTGTTTGGGCCTTTGTTAGCTGCCCCCAGCAGTGGCTTTGCAAATTGCAGGTGGCTGAGGGGAGGAGTCTCTGCCTCGTATTTTGGTTCATCCTTCTGCTGCCTGTAGGATTTCACCCTGCACAAAATCCCCTGGAGAGCCAAACCCTCCCTGCTGCTCCAAGGGAGTGCAAATTGCTTTTTAGGGGAGCAGTGAGATCTTCAGGCATGAAAAGCAGGAGTGAAAGGGTCGATGTTGCCCTGATTTTTCAGCCTTCTCTTCTGTTTCACAGTTTCATGGTTTGGGTTTCTTCTCACGCTCTGGTCTGCAAACACCAGCCAATGTTTTTGTTATTTCAAGGAAAGTTTTCATTCCTGTTCTTAGAGATACGGACAGCTGATGGACAGTTGTCTTGACCAATGGGATGGGGAGAGGTGTCAACCTTCTCCCCAATCCCTGGCCTTTGTAGAAATACTATAAAATGGAGTCAGATCTTTTTAAATAAACCAGTTCTAGTTCATGCCTTCTGAAAAAGTGTGCGTGTGACAAACAGCGTCAGGTCTCTGTGCTCCTGTCAGGGCACCCTCACAACTCCCTGTTGTGACACTGATTTAACCCAGAGAAATGCAGATCCAGGCAACTTGGGAGTGGAGCTACAACCTGGAGCAAGAGCTTCTTGCATTCAGGGTTGCTTTAAGAGGAGAGGAGTCACCTCTGAATATCAATAGGCACCTTCACAGGTCTTCCAGCTAATGGTACATGAGGCACAAAAGTAAATATTTTCCTTTTCTCCTCTTGTTAAGGATAAAGATAATATCTTCTCACTCTAATCCCACATAATCAAATGTAGGACAGACAACACATTAGAAGGTGGAAGACAGGAATTAAATTCTATATATTAGAGTCTGGGAATTAAATTGTTTGGATTAGAACCTGGCAAGGTGTAGAAACCACAATGTTAATTTTTTTTCTGCCTTTTTCCGGCACTTCTAGCAGGATTTTCCAGGAGGATTCTTTGTAGCTCCAAGGACTTTGTAAGGCCAAAGACTTCGCACATGGGAGAAGAGTTCAAGGGTGACTCCATCCCAAACTCGAGCAGAGCCAAATCCTCACCACGGACTGGCATCTGTGTCTGGGTGGGCTCTTCTGAAATGAAATCAGATGCAAACTCCCACAGTGAGCTGTGGCGGGCCAGGCTGCTTGAAAGAGGATTTTGTGATCAAAATCTTGCTAATCTTCAATCTAAATCCTCATCCTTATGCCACAGCAAGGCCTCTTCATGGGGACTTTTTGATATTAGGGTTCATGTCCGTCAGTGGTTTTACATCAGCTCGATTTTTGGCAGTTCTTACTTTCTAAACTCCACAATGAAACTTTCTTGGCTGGTCAAGCTGTCCACAGAGGTGCTAAAAATCTCTTTTTGCACTGCTGCCAGCGAGGGAAGGCTTCTGTTTGTGAGGGTTTTCTTCACTATTCTTTGGGGGTGTGAGGGATTTACAGCCTCTCTTTGCCAAATGTGGGGTTTTTAGGGGAATGCCTGAATCAGGATGAGAAAAATGGCTGGGAAAACTCACAAGCTATGGAAGCAAGTGTCTTAGACCTCCTCACTCCAAGCGAGCATCCTTGACTCGGGGCTGAGCTCCTGTGCGCAGATTCTGAACCTTCCCATATGAATCAGCTGCTCTAAGCTTTGACATGAAGTTGTATAAATCTCCCACTAAAGTCCCTGATTTTCCCAGCGCTGGTAAAGGAAGAACATTAATTACCTGAAATTGTCTCTGCTCCACTGAGGCACAGATTTGCCTCCAGCATAGCTGATTTTCCAGGATGAAAGCGATTCCACACACGCCTTCCTTTCCTCTTTACTCTTACCCACGCTCCTTAAAAAAATCCCCTTGTACCCCTCAGCGTAAAAGCCCCAAACTTTTAGATTAATCAAGATCTAAATTGCACTCCTGGGAGGGAGAAATTTCTCTGTGTCTCAGAAAAAAAAAAAACAAATCCACACTTTCTGCTGTGCTGCAATCCAGCACCTTGGCTTCAACAGGTGCGCAAGGAGCTGAGAGCCAGCAGATTGTCTGCTTTGAAACTGAGACACAGCAATGCATCAAACATGCAAATCTGCTCTGCTGCTGCAGCTCCTTTCCAGGATATTTGCCCAAGGGAGCCGAGCAGCTGCTGCAGGAGCTTTGATAGTTTTAGCACGGAAAATCTGTTATTCATAGACACACACACTGAAGGGAGGATTAATGGGGCTTCTCGGTTGTGCAAGGATGTTCCATCCTAGCCCAGACAGGAGTGGAATCTCCAGCTGAAGGAACAGGGTGGGAGGTGGGTCAGCTTTTGGGAGGAGCAGGGCTGACATCTCTTCAGGTGCTGCATCCCGCTGGATGACACACAGGATCACTGAGGGTGGAAAAGACCTCCAAGATCGAGTCCAGCCTTTGATCCCCACAAGAGCACGGCCAGTTGTTCCTGGAACGATGCCCTGAACCGTTTTTCTGGAAGCTGTGGGTGTGACTGTGCTTTGTTAACCCTGTGACGGGGTGAGAAGGAGCTGCCCTCTCCTGCCAGCCCTCCTGTCCAGCGTCTCCTCCTGCTGTGGTGTAATCACTGAGGCTGGAAAAACCCTCCAAGATCATAGAATCCAACAATTCCTGCCATGCCCACCCTTAAGCCATGTCCCCAAGCGCCACATCCACGTGGCTTTGAAACACTTTTGAAACCCCTCCCAGCACAGGAAGGACCTCGAGATGTTGGAGAAAGTCCAGAGGAGGCACCAGGATGATCAGCGGGATGGAGCAGCTCTGCTGGGAGGAAAGGCTGGGAGAGCTGGGATTGTTCAGCCTGGGGAAGAGAAGCTTTGGGGTGACCTCACTGTGGCCTTGCAGGACCTGAAGGAGGGAACAAGATTGAGAAGGACATCCCTTGTTTACAAGGGATGGAGAGACAGGACAAGGGGGAATGGCTTCAAATAAAAAAAGAGTAGGTTTAGATTGGATATTAGGAAAAAAATCCTGTCTGTGGAGGTGGTGAGGCCCTGGCAGAGAGTACCCAGGGCAGCTGTGGTTGTCCCTGGATCCCTGGAAGTGTCCAAGGCCAGGCTGGATGGGGCTTGGAGCAGCCTGGGACAACGGGAGATGTCCCTGCCCATGGCAGGGGGTGGAATGAAATGAACTTTAAGGTCCCTTGCAACCCAAACTATTCCATGATTCTGATTCTCTGGCGACTCCACCACTGCTGTGAGCAACCAGTTCCATGCTTGATCACCCTTTGGTGAAGAAATTTTTTCCAATATCCATCCCAAACTTCTCCTGATCCCTAAACCTCCCCCATATTTTCTCACCTAAGGCACTTTCTGGTGGGCCTCAGACCCTCAGAAGAAAAACATCTGCACCCAAGCAGCTGCAGAATCTGTCCAGGCACAGATCAGGAGCAGAGCTGCTACCTGGAGATAACACAGAGGTACCCACAGGTGTCTGGAGATAACAGAATTTTCACACTCCATGGCTGGGCGTCTTGAGTATTGAAATATTTTGTGTACACTTGTGCCTTGTATGATCACCAAAATGCAGCAAAAAAAAGGAGGAAACAGAATGACTGAGGTGGGAAGAGACCTCTGGATGTCACCTGGTGCAACTGCAGGATCTGAAGTAGTGAAGGGTTAGTGGGAGCCTTTGGGTGTGTAGACAATTAAATCCCTGCATCCTGAGCCACGCTCATGTGAAAGTCACAAAAATGTGTTCTGAAGTCCTCAGATTTATCTCTGAAATAATCAGTGTTCACAGCAAGCCCCAGGGCTGGAGAGGTTACTCGGGGTGCAGCACTTGAGGAGACTGAGAAGAATAAATTTAAAATAGCCCACGTGGGGTCCTCTAGCCTTGGGCCCCTCCTAAACAGGACAGACAATGCTGGCATCTTCCTGAAAAAGCTTTTTGACATTCTGATGCATCCTTTTTAATTCATCAATAAAACCCTATTTTTTTGATCATCCAAATGTCCCCGAAATCCTGATTTCCCCAGAGCATCTTGCTAAAAGTGCAAAACTAGAGAGAAAAAAAAAAGAAAGAACAAGAAAGGAGAAAGCACTAGTCCTTTTCTCTGTAATGAGTTCATTTGCTGGTGTTCAACTCACAGATTTGCTATTAATGTTAAATTAGCTGGTTAAATTAGCTTATTATGGAAAATGTGTACAATGCTCTCCATTTGGGACAACTGGCAGAGAACAGCTACTCAGCTAAACTGAGGGAGAAGTTACTTTTTAAACCAAAGAAATTAGAAATAAATATTCAAATCAATCAGTGATTTGAATCTATGTTCAGTATCCTGAGTGTCCAAAATTCAGTATTTGAGCAGCCTGGTCTGGTGGAAGGTGTCCCTGCACATGGCAGGGCATTGGAATGAGATAAACTTTAATGTCCCTTTCCAACCCAAAATATTCAGGGATTCTTTGAGTGAACAGGCCATGCGTTTTTGAGGGAGCTGCATTAATACAGGACNCTCTGTTCCTTTCCCTGAACACACTCCAGCCCCTCAGTGGCTTTCGTGTCATGAGGGGCCCAAAACAGCCCCCAGGTTTTGAGGTGCTCAGCTGGAAGGGGATTTTACCTTGGGCAAGTGCAGCCAAATAAATGCAAGTTGATTCAATTCTTGGAGTTCACAAGCTGATCCAAATGACTCCTCCTACCCCTCTGTGTCTTTTGCATTCAGGCACCGCACAGAGATCCCTTTGACTGGCATTTGCTGACACTTTAGCATAAATTTACACTTTTTTGCTTCCTGTGAAAGCCAGCACATCTCATTAAAAACCAATATTGATACACTGCCGTGGCACCTTGCTCGGGATGCAGATTCAGTTTCTCCTTGTTGCTGTACCCTGTTGAGCAAACATATGTCATGGCCTTTGAGGCTGAGCGTGGCAGATGTCTAATTGACCTGAATAAATTTCCAGCATACACCAGAAGGTCCTAGAATCCCCTACCAAATTTTAATCAAACCTAATGAGACCAACAAGTGAACACAGAGATGAGTTGTGAGGTGCAGCAAATGCATCTAGAACCATGGATGATTAATTCAACCCCAATTTTCTCTTCCTAGAGCTTCAGAGGAGTTTGCTGGCTGCAAGGCAGGGAAGAGGTTGAAGCAGAGCCATTTCAGACTCAGCCCAGGTGGGTCCCATCCCAGCGACAGCGTGCAGGATTTCTCCCTCCAGAAGGAGTGGCCCTTGTTAGGGAGGAGATATTGTGAACAGACCTGTCATGAAATGAAATTTCATCAAAGATCGGAGCCAGAAAGCCACAAAACCCTCTAGGACAGAAGTGCTTTGCTAGTGATGAGCTGTCTGCCCTTGGAGGAGAGCCAGAGCCAGACATATCCCAAATAATTCTTCAGCTTGAGCTTCCTCTTGCAGCTACCTGCTGAAGTGATGGAATGTGTGCTCCTCTCAGCCCAGGATGTTTATATGCAGATGTAACTGGAACTTACGTTAAAATAACTTTAAAAGGAGCAGGGTCACGTCAAGCCTTAATATCAAATGTGGTAGAAATTCTGAGGTTGAGTTTGCGGGCCTGGGACATCACCCCAGATTTTTGTCACCTCCCCCTAATTAACCCATTCAGCCAAGACTGAGGCTTCTTATCCCAGCAGCACCTGCTTGTGCCACCACGTTGTGCAAACCAATTTGCAAATATGCAAAATAAAGCGTATTGGCTGCTTGCCTTGAAGAGTTTACAGTCCCCATCCGTAACCCAAGGGACAAGTCTGGACAGAAGAGATGCCCAGCAAGCAGGAATTCCATTTTCAAAGAATTAAGGAGATAATTCAGAGGAAAGTAAGTAAAGGCGGAGAAACAAAGGCACAGAGCAATTTAGGTTTGTGCTTCAGAGCCTGTAGGGAGCCAGTACCAGGTAGGGAGAGGACTCAGGGGTCCTGCACTTGAGGCAATGTGGGATAGATCCCAAAAATGACTGAGGAGTCAGAGAATGACTGGACCAGCATCTCATTGAACTCGGGGTATTCAACATAAACAGGGAGTTTTTGTCGGTTTTCATCGGGTTTAAGTGAAGGTAAATTTGCCGTTTCATCCAAGTTTTTCTTTCTGTTGTGATTTAAGCAGATGAAATGGCCTTCGAGCCTGCCAGGAAAATTTGCCTCCACCTCTGACCACAAAAAGCCTCAGAGCTGCTGCACAAGCTGAACGTGCCTTTGGGAAATTTAATCAGATCCTTTTTGTCATGGCTTCCAAAGCACAAGGAAAAATTTGGATGCCTGACAGAAATCTACCGGGTTGGAGCAGGGAAGGCAGGGGCTGTGAGAAGGTAAAGCACAAAAATGTGTGTTTGCTGTTTCCTGCATTCTTGCTGCATTAGAGGTGTCAATCTGCCACGGAAATTCGGGATGCAAAGATGGTGGATTCAGATTCAGCAAGCCCATTACATTTACCAAAGCTCAGGAGAGATGTCCCAGCAAGACAGTGATGTAATAACTACATGAAAATGTATTTTCAAAAAGATGGGCCCTTGGCTAAACTGTGTGCACCAGGGGATCTCTCAGCAGAAAGCTTCACTTATTACTTTCTTAAAATCCTTATTACATTTCCAGCTCTATAAAAACTGAGTAATTACTGTCTTCAATTACCTCTTGGCGCCAACTTGATTAATGTCCTTTACACCGATTGCTTTGTGAACTGTTGGAGAGAAAAGATGATCTGGGTCAACTCTGTAAATGACTTTTTCAATGCCTTGTTAAGCTGAAAAGTAGGAACTTGTGTTCTCAGGGAAGGGTCATCACTTGATTGCTCTGAGGTGCTGGAATGGACGGACAGGTGGGAGCCAGATTTCAAAATCAGGGTCCAAAATTTTGGCGATCCAAGTGGATCAGCCTTTCAAAGTTGGTTCTCTCTCTTTGCTTGCAAATTCCCCTGCTCTCAATCCCTGGCCCTGAGGCTACAGAGATGGTACTAAGTGGGAGGATCAATGGTTGTCTGTTCTGGCTTTAATAATTAAAGTTATTGAGCCATTATGTCTTGGATCAACAAACAGGGCTCACAGGTCACTCTGCCTGGCCTTGTAAATTGATTTTTCTACAGACAGCATTAGGGTCAGGGGGTTTGCCTGACCTGTTCTCCCAGGTCTGGGTATAAACAACTGCTGATTGGGACCATCTGGTCACGCTTTGGCTCAGGCCATTCATTATTCTCAGCATGAAAAGACTTTTCTCCTCCAGCAGAAGTGAGCAGTGTGTCAGTATCCTCGAGCAGGGGATGTGGAATGGGACAGCAAATAGGATTTGTTGCTGGTGTAGCCCTACTACTACCTCAGGATCTGATAGCTCATTCAAATCCTGAATTCTCTCTGTTGGCCCAAGTCATTTTGGGTGCTGAAATAGCTGGGCAAATGCTCCAGAAGACTTTGGCACTGCTCACCTCCTGACTCAGCATCCAGTGCTGACAATGAGGAAAACACAGGAATTTCTTGAACTGTCAGGAAATGATCTGGAAGTGGGTAGAAGGAAGGTGGGAGAGGACCACAGCCACTTGATCAGTGTTGGAGATACTCCTTAATAACTCGAACTGCCCAAAGAAATCCCACTCTGCCACTTGGCCTCATGCCCCACAGAGCCCCATTCCCATCGGTATTTGGACCAGTCACTGGGAGGAAGGCTAAGCCAAGCTCTAAAAAAGGAGAGTTAGGTCTCCTGGAATGGCTGCTGGCTCTTTCCCTCAACACAGCAGAAGCACTTCCAGAATCCAGGCTGAGTCTTTCCCTCACATCACAGTCTCCCTTCTTCCTTACAAAATCAGCCAAGCACTTAACTTCTTGATCCTGGCTTTTTTTGTGGATCCATCCCTTCTCCAAAGGTTCCCACACCATGGGCCGCTTGAGGCAACTCCAAGGCCCCACATGGGCCAGTGTGTCCTGGGAAGTGCAACCACTCGTGGATACCTCCAGCTAAGGACCCCGCTGTTTGCTGCCAGCTGATTTTTGGGGTCACCCGGGTGATGACCTTCAAAGCTGCCAGGATCCAGTTTGAACCCATGGAGCCAATTACCAGCAGCACTAATTAGAGGGACACTGAGGGAAACACTGGAGCATTTCTGCTGTGTCTCAGGCAGGGCTTGCAGCTGGCTCAGAGCATCACAACTGCGGATGCTGCCCCTCTCTCTGCCTCCCCAGGCAGCTTTTCAAGCTCCCCCAGGCACATCCACATGGTCTGCAGCCACTCTCTGATTGCAGCATAAACGTTTTCATCAGGATCCAAGCCTCAGAGACACATTCCAAACCTCTGGCTCTTCCTCCTGTCCAGCTTCCACATGGCAGGAGAAGGTCAGCCTGAAAACACTTGGTAATTGCTCAGGATTAATGTTGTTTTGCAATGCCAGATCCAGAGCCGAGTTGCCAAAGGTCTCCTTTGCACAGAGGATTTTCAAGCAGAGACAATGGGAAATTTGCTCCTTGCAGCGCAGTAGAGCAATTCCCAGCAGAATATTATTCCATGCTTGGGTTCCATTCTGTTAAAATCTCACCTGTCTATACTTTGATATTTAACTCCAAGCTGCCCCCTCTCATTCCTTCAGCAGGCCCACAGTGCCACTTTCCTAATCAGGGCTTTCTGCATCCCTCATTCCCAGCCTGAATTGTCTCCCTTTTCCTTTGATACCTGCAGGAGTTTGGAACACTTGAATTTTACCCTGGCTTAATGCCAGATCTCGATTTTTTCTTCCTTTTTTTTTTTTTAATTTGTTTTGCTCATTTTCACATTTTGGGTGGGTTTTGCAATTTGAAGAACTTCAGCCTGGGACTGAAGGAGCCTTACTGATTTCAGTGTGGAGTTAGAAGGACTGCTGAAGGTTGGATGAGTGTTCTAATCCCTGTGCTACCACCCCAGGAGGCCACTGCTTCCCATGACAGGGGTTCAGACAGTGAGCTGTGCTCATCTCAGTGGGTATTGGATGGGGCAAGGGTGACAACCCCAGATTTTTTTAAGTGGGAGACAGGACTTGCCTCATTCTGGCCAAGAACAAGGGCAGTGAGCAGCTCTGCCGGGGTGAAGAGGCTTCTGAGTTGCAGAATGAAAACTTTCTGTCTCAAGGGATGGTTACTGGTGAAAATGCTGGCACTTAGAGAGCCTGCAGGGATTTCAAAAAGAGAATTTTGCTGCATTCCCAAGATCCATTATCATGCCCGGATCCCACAGTGACACCTTCCAGAGGACAGAGCTACACCCAGAGGTTTCAGGGGTGTGCCAGCCCAGCTGCTCCGTTTGCTGTGATCCTCGGTGGCCCCAGGCTCCTCTCTGTATTCCCTGCCCTTTCCCAGCTCAGGGAGCACTGACCACATGGGGACACCATGGAAAGAAGGAATCCAAACAAGGGAAAAAAAAAAACCCTCTGTATTTTGTTTTTCTTCTTCAGCATGTCGATTTGTATTTCCAGCCATGGTGGGAATAAAGTTCTCCTAGATATTCCAGCCCCTTCTTATTTCATGGATGCAGGGGAGCATTAAGCTTTGTAAGAAATACACTGAGGAATATCTCCACCACCATGGCTTTTCCTGCCATCACATTCCAGCAATTTCTGTATCGACTGAACTAAACCCACTTCAGACAAATGGCTTCTTGCTGAAGAGGCCGCAGCATTTCGCAAAGGTGCCAAAATTTTCTGAACTCATGATGACCACAGCCGGTTGCCGAGACTGCAACTGAGAGACCGAGAGGTTCATAACCCAAGGCTACAAACTTATTGCATCTTCCCTTGGAAAAATGAAAGTGTGGTTATCTCCTCTGGTTCCTTCCTGCCTCGGTGTGAAAAGCACGCAGCAAAGGCTGGTCACTGTTCTGCTCTCTTCAGCTCTTCTTGTCTGCCTGAATCCATGGCTGCCCTGGATAATCCCATGAGCACGGCTGGGTGGGGCCGCTCTGTTCCCTGGGACAGTGATCCATGAGGGAATCTTGCTACCAATATGGAGAATTTGATGAGAACACAAATCTAGCATGGATATTTGCTGTTATCACATGTCCAGGTTCTGTAGCTCCCAGCACAAGATGTTGGCCTCGGTTTCCTGAGGGTGTCACAAGCACAGGGACAGAAGAAGGTGGAGAGCTCTGCAGATCTTCTGCCGTAGTGACATCAGATCACAGAATCGTGGAATGGTTTGGGTTGGAAGGGACTTTAAAGCCCATCCAGTGCCACCTTCCATTCTCCCAGGCAGCTCCAAGCTCCATCCAACCTGGCCTTGGACACTTCCAGGGATCCAGGGGCAGCCACAGCTTCTCTGGGCACCCTGTGCCAGGGCCTCCCCACTCTCCCAGCCAGAATTCCTTCCCAATATCCCATCCATGCCAGTTTAAATCCATTCCCCCTTGTCCTAACACTCCATACCCCTGTCCCAAAGTCCCTCTCCGGTTTTCTTGCAGGCCCAGGAGATGGCTGAAGTCCTGGGGAAGGTAAAACAGGACATGTGGGACACAGTTTTAGTTGGAAGGACAATTTCTGCTGAGGCAGGGACCGGAGATGATGGGCCTGGGTGAGCAGCCCATCAGCAGATCTTTCTCAGTGACAATTTCCTGCAGGACTCACTGCACCAAGTCCCCTCATCTAAATTCTGAAAGGAGTAAGAAAAAGTCATCGCATGTTCACTTTAAGAGCAATGAAACCAACGTGGGTTCCACAATTTACATTTCAGCCTTCACTGAGGTGTATTTTATTATCCCGCTTAATTATGCTGCATAAATCTCCACTATGCTACAGTTAAAATGTGGCCTCTGCCCCGATGAGTTTATAATTCAAATAGATGAGGTACATGAGTTAAGGAGAAAGATCTAACACAGGAACCAGCAGCACAATGATTTGTAAATTTAGGTTGTGTCACTAGGATGTTAAAAATATCAGCGGCGTTTAGTGGAAGGCATTAGGAAAATGTGAAGATGAAGGAAGAGGGGATGCATGTGGAAGCAGGAGATGATTTGAGGAAGGATGGGGAATGCAGAGTGGCAATGAAGGGGGGATGAAAGACAGCAAAAGGAGCAGCTGAATGGCCTTCAGTGCCTGGTCATCTCCAGCACCCACTCTGACACCTCTTAGTTTGTGGTGAATACCCGTTCCTTGTGCTGATCTAATTTTTCACCAGACTCTTGGAGCTGGGTGCTCTTTGAAATGTTTTTCTTCCCCAAACCCATAAAGATCATAAGAAAAAAAAAAGATATTACATCGTAGGACTTGCCTTTCCAGAAGGGGAATTGTTACACAGCAGCAGCAGTCACACCAATGCTGTTTTTAACGCAGACATGAGGAGACCTTTTAGTTCATTTTATCACATTACATTTCATTTTATAGATGTACAGCAGGCAACACTTCATTTTCTTGCTGAGTATTTAATATTGCCTGACCAGACTTTCAATGGGAATCACAAAACCTCTGCTGAATCATTTGGATACACCACCACCTCTAGGAACTTTTCAGGTGCACTGACAGCTTAAATTCCTGCAATTCCAAGTGAATCTCACAAGAGACTCATCTTTCTTGTGCTCCAAAGGTCATGCGGACCTCAAAGGTCACCTCTGCTCCACTGACACCTTTTAAAGCGCTGTCATTTCTTTTGGTGACTGAAAGATTATGGGTGAAACAGCCCAAAATCTTCCCACCTGCCCTGTCTCCAACCCCGCAGCAGTGGTGAAGGAGTCGTGGGGTTCATCTGCAAAGATCTATCTGGCTGATTTTATCCTTCTTGCTGACAACAACAGAAAAAATTGAAGACATCAGTCTTCAGCCTTATTCAGTGCCCACAGAACACTGCGGTGCAATAAAGTTGATTTAAGTCTGTTCCTGTAGATTTGGTGCCTCACTTGGCCCTTTATCACAAGGCTTTCAAAGCCTGCAGCTCTCTGAGCATCCTCACTCTGCCCATAAACCCTCCACACCACCAAATATTTGGGAATTACCATCACTGACCTCTTGCAGATTGGCTGCTGCTCAAGAGGTTCCAGTTGGAACGCTGAGGCTGCCTAATGGGTTTGTCCAGAAATTTTAGATTTGCCCAGCCTGAGAGTCAGGGCAGTGACTTCAGGGTTCATCTTCCCCACCAAACTGGAGTAATTCCAACATAATGCGTTGTAAAGTTTTGGGGCAAAGGGAAAGTCAAACTCTTCTCCATCACCTAAGCTGCAGAGCTGAGTCTGGGCACATAAATTCATGGAATTGTTAAGGTTGGAAAAGACCATCAGGTCCAACTGTCCACCTAGCACCACCACGTTCATTGAACCATGCCCTCAACTGCCCCATCCTCACATTTTTTGAACACTTCCAGGGATGGTCACTCCACCACTGCCCTGGGCAGCCTGCTCTAATTCTTTACAACCTTTTCCATGAAAAAAAGAAATTCCTAATATCCAATATAACCCTCCCCTGGCACAACTTCAGGCTGTTTCCTCTCATCCTGACCTCACGCTGCCCCAGGCATGGGCAGGGGGAGGGATCACAACAGTGGTCAGGGTGAATTTGATTGGCACCATCAAAGGCAACACAGCCAAAAACAATCAGCCACATGTGCCAGACACGGGATCATTGAAGCTCAGAGTGGGATATTACAGTACAGAAGGTCTGGAGGGCTTTTTCTTAAAGAAACTCCCTAAAAGAAACCCTTTTTCTCTCTGATTTATATTTTTTAGTGAAAATGAAGGACAGGAAGGTGCTGGTCAAACAGTGGGAGGCTCAGATTTCCCAGCAGTGTGGAAAGCCCTTTCAAAGGCACCTCTCATTCCCTGTAAAATCACAGAATCGTTTGGGTTGGGAAAGACCTCCAAGTCCATCAAGTCCAACCTGTGACCAATCCCCATCTTGTCCCCGGCCCAGAGCACTGAGTGCCATCTCCTTGGACACCTCTGGGGAGGGGACTCCATCACCTCCGTGAGCACTCATTCCAACTCTTGACAACCCTTTCCATGAAAAAATTTCCTCCTGATGTCTGAACTGAACATTCTCTGGTGCAGCTTGTGGCCATTTCCTCTCATCCCATCACTTGTTCCCTAGGAGCAGAGCCTGACCAGGCAATTGGACCTTTGAATATCCTTCAAAGTTCCTACACTGAGCTGCAGACCAAGCACAGATCATTCCAGTTTCTTCTCCTCCTGGCAGCAAATCCTTGAGATTGTCAGGTAAGTGGGGATTGTTGTTGTGTGCTTGATTTTAGCATCCATGGGCCACAGTTCCTCCTGTGAAACGGGGTTTGGTGCCTGTCAGTGATAGATTTACTTTGTCAAAAGCGCCCTAGAAGTACAACAACCATCGTATTATCCTGCTTTGATATCACCTCGGAGCAAATTAAATTCGAGGCCAGCAGGACTGTTCAGCTGCTGAATCTTGCACCCCATTTTCTGCAAGACAAGCCCTGAAATTGGCTGGCTGATGTCTCATTTCAGGAGGATTGATACTGGCGCTGCCTCCCTCAGAAACACAAGAGCGCGTCACTGGTACCGGGAGTTTTACTCACTTCAGTTCATGTTCTTGTTGTTTCTCTTGCCTGGAGCTGCTTCTTACACAAACCAGAAAATATCCAAAGCTGCATTCAGCGGGATGAGATACTCCTGTGAGCACTGGAATTTCTTATCTCCAACATTTGTCATGCTCAGCTGCCTGTGGTTTAATAAGGTAGAGCTCTGATCTGAGGGTTTTTCCTGGCGTTGAGGTATCCATTAACTCCCTCCCAAATGGATTTGCTGGGATAGATGATTCCAGTGGTTCTAACTCCCCCTCAGTGCCAGCAGGACTTCTAGGACTTTCTTTTCTATCCAGCCACCTGTTTTCCCCCAAACTGTAGGAATTTAGGCTTGGATATCACCTGAGGCAAGAGCTGATGCCCAACAAATCCGCAAGTCAAAACATGAGGAACCTCATGGAGCTGGGTTAAAGTAAGAAATTTGTGGGTGGGATCTAAAAACTTCTTTACAGAAGCAGGGGAGAGTCATAATTAAACATTGGAGATGTGGAATGGGAGTGTTGTTTTTCATGTCTTTCTTACACCTGAGCTTTTCCATGGTTCCAAAGGAAGATTAAGACTTAAGGATTTTCATTTCAAGAAGCCAAGAAGCAGCCTGCACCTGTTCACCTCTGGACTTGGGAAATGCCTGTGGGCAATTGTAAAAACAGCATCCCCTTAGTGAGCATAAGTAAAATAAAGGGGGAAAAAATAAACCAAATAATTGAATTTTTTTTTTAATGGTTAAGAGAAGGAGAACATCCTCTCTTAGAGCATTTTACCTGCCTTTGAGGAGCAACACCTCACACCTGCTCTGCTTTCCTTCAGGGACTGCATTACCAGAGGTTCCGTGGCTTTGACATTGGAAAAGCAGCAGTATTGTTCCACTTAAATTAATCTTAGCTATTATTTTTCTACAGCAGCAGAACACAGAGCAACGTGGGAAATGTCAGGAGGCAAAAAACAATAAGGAGGCATTTGAATCATATCTCTGCCTTGATTCCCAGCATTGAGCCAGGCAACTTCTCCTGCCCCAGGAGTTTCTTCTTATTCACAGAGACAAAAAGAATTGATGGCAGCTACGTGCTGGGAAGAGAAACTGATTGTTGCTGTGCAGAAAATCCAAAAAACAACATAAACCAGCTTTAGTTCACACTTATTTAATGGTAAATAGGAATAATGAGGTCATCCAGATGTGTGACGAATACTAGAGCCAAATCCTGATGTTTCAGCACACTTTTACTCAATTCTTTACTCAGACAGTTCGGCAAAGCTTGGTAAAGCTTCATAAGAAAACCAGAATTATTTGTAGGAAGAGCGTGGCTGGAACCTGATTCTTTACCCATGCACCAATTTCAGCTTAATGCAGCTGTTGTGGGAGTGACCAGCTCTGTGAGAAGGGTAAAACCGGTTTTATTAAACTGGACTTAGAGATTCCAACAGGATTAGGCTCACTTTCTACAGGCAGAACTGCTCCTACAGCTTAGATGGAAATCCTGGCCTTCACTCTGCTCCCATCTACGCTGCTGGAAGTCAAAGGGGATTTCATTATAACCAATATCAAGGCATTACACACAAGGCAATTACACCTATAAGAAGTTGGTGTGAGCTGAACCTTTTCTTCTGACATTTTCACTAATGTCTGAGACAAAATAACTAAGGACTTGTGCTATTTTTTTCAAATGTTAAAGCTGTGGTTGAGAGACCCCGTGTGTACATCAGCCCTAAATGTCTTAGATTTAGGAATTCCCAAGAATTCCCAGGAAACACTTAGAAAATGTCAGGGGATAAACTGTGGGAAGGGATTGCAGGTAAAATTACGGCAGGAAAGGAGGGAAGCAATCCCTTAATGCCACACAAGTCACGTGGGGAACAGAACTCTGGCCCGTGGAGTTTGTAAAACATTTCCCAAGGGAATAAACCATGTTTTCCCAAGGAACTGCTCTGCCTGTGCCTCTTCAGAATTCTCTTTGGCAGAACTCTGCGCTGTGTGGTGTTCCCTTGGGAAACTGGCCCAGTTGATGAGGAATAGCTCAGTACGAGCTCACCCCTCCTTTCCTTTTTTATTATTGAAAGGAGGATGGAGAGGAGGAGTGAACCCATCTGTGATTCCCAGTCCCTTCTGAATGGGGGGACCCTCCACTGAGCCAACCTGATCTCTATTGACAAGTTGTGACAGGGGTTCATTCATCATCGTGAACATTTTGTTTGTCAGTTTGCATTTTCTTTGCTTTGAGTAATCCAGGAACCACCCATTTTACCAGAGACACCCCAAAGTACTAAAATACTATGTGAAAGGAAGGTGAAAAAGAAAAAAAAATTCTTCCTCCTGTTTCCCCTTCCATCAGTTTTCAGATTGAGACCCTTTTTTGTTAACTGTGTAAGGAAAAGTGATGTTCCCGTGACTCCTCAGCCTCTTTGTATAATATATTATAAATCAAGAGAGATCTCAGCGTTCACGTGCCGCACCAGCCTCTGTTGGTTTCTCCTCTTCCATTTAAAGAAAACATAAATTCCCACCTGTGGCTTTGTGAAGGGAAAGGCCTGGTCAATGAAACCAGGCAGGGGTTTAGCAATTAGAGCCCAGGGTTTACAGCCAGCCAGGTCACAGTTCTGGGGGAGATTTGCTGTTGTTTGTCCTGATGAAGTTCCTCCTAAATGAGGTGATTATTGGAGCTGTCAGGAATGAAAAGGTGGGGCTCATCGATTTCACCCCCACTGCAGGCCCCAGGCCCTGCTGGAATGGAGCAGTCGATGGGAATTGCCAATTAACAAAAACAATATTGGCAAGTCGGCAGTTTGAGGAAAAACTCCCTCCAGCCAGTGCACGAACTTCTTGCCATTCAAATCACCAGCTTTGGGCAAAGGCACTGGCAAACATGCTCAGAAAAACAAGGAAAATGAGATTTTTATTTTGGCGTAGCTCAATAGGAAATTGCGGCGCTGAGAGCTCGTCTGCACAGGGGAAATGTAGCAGAACAGCTACACGGGAGCACACTGAAGTGCCCACCCTGCCTGGAGATAAAAATCACTTTACTTTGGAGTAATTACTCTGTTCTGAAAACACATTGCTTATTCAGGAATAAAGTATCTTTTATTTCAGATTTAAAGTGCCTGTGCTCTTACTCTGCCCTTCTGCTAATGATCATAGATACAGCTGTTGATTATAATAAATAGAGGCTCTTCCACAACAGCTACGGTGGAATTCTTCCCTTTGTAAGTAAGGAATTATCATGCTTCCAATTACCTCGTGTTTCAAATAGAGCTCGTATAAATGGGTACTCTTGACTCACCTACAGATTTCAGCAATTTCCATGCATTTAAATTGTTAAGGTGCAGCTTTGGGCAGAAAAAAACACTTCTGGAAGAGCAGCGTGTTTGACGTGATGGAGTGAACCTGGTTTAGAAAACACCCAGCAGCTCCAAGTGGTGCAAATGATGGTTGTTCCTGTCTTTCCTAAGGAATTCTGCCTCCGCAACAATCCTGGGGTTTCCATGGTGTTTTTTAACACAAAGGATGTGACTGGAAAAGTGTCCTTATCCCTCACCTAGCAATGGGGAAAGTGAGGCAGCTCTTGGGAGAGGTTTGTTTGATGTTTGGTGAAAAACAAGCTTTGGATTTCCAACCCCGGACAGGGTGACTTTTTCCACTTTTCCATTTTCCGAAGGTGATCCTGCTGCAAGGGATGGGGTGTGTCCATGGTAAAGCAAGGAGGGTGCTGTTGAGTATCATGGAATCACATGTGGGATTACAGAATATCCTTTGTTGGAAGAGCCCCACGCAGTGAGCGTTGGGTGTCGGAGCATTTTTGAGGTTGTGAAAAAACTCCAATCCCTTCACCTCCATCTGCTCCAAAGCCACACAATTCCTGCGCCAAGGTTTGCTTTCAGAGCTCACTTCAAGGACCACCAGGGCAGGCTCATCTTTGGTCACCTCACGCCCTTCCCACGGAAAACTGGGGGAAATTATTCTTAATAACATTGTAACTTAAAGACATTAAATTAAGGGAAGCGTCAGCAGCTCTTGTGGGTGTATTTGTGATCAAACCCCTTCAGGCTGTGGCATGCTGTGAGTATTTAGCGTTACAAATTCATCGCACACGTTAATTTAAGTCCTTAACGCACTTTACCCACTTTTAACTTTATAAACATTTAAATCCCTCACCGTTCAACCAACCCTGCTCCGTGAGGGCTCTGAGGGGATGCTTTGGTCCCTCATATCCCCATTCCGTTTCTTGCCGCTCCCAGAGTGAACGATGGCTTTCGGGCACAGGTTTCTTTGCAGGTGTGTCTTGTCAGGTCGGTAATTTTTTAACCTTTTGCTGATTTTTAACCACCTGTCGAAGGTTTGCGTGGGAACCCGTAACGCCGCCGCTCCAAAAACTACAACTCCCAGAAGGCTCCGCGGCGCCGCACCCCACCCTGATGCCGCGAGCCCCGCCCTCCTTACCTTCTATTGGGTGCCAGCCCGCCTTGCTCGCCTCTGATTGGCTGCGGCGCGCCAGCACGCGTGTCTGCGCCGTGTTTGAGGGGGCGCAAGATGGCGGCGGGCGACGTGGTTGGGAGGTACCGTGGGACGGTGGGCAGGAGCAAGGACCCCTCGGGGCTGCTCATCTCCGTTATCAGGTAGGGGCGGCCCCGCTCCGCATCCTCCGGGCCTCTGAGGGTGACCCAGGGCCGGGCGTGGGCCCTGCTGTGCTGGGGAGGCCTGCCCGGGTCGGGCCTCCGGGGTTTGGGGTCCCTCCTGGGCGCTGGGTGACGCTAAGCTTGGGTCCTTGCTGGCCCTGGAGCGCTGGGGAGGCTGCAGCGCTGGAGAAAACTTTGTCCTGAGGGTTGTCACCTGTCCCACCGCCTTGCCCGGCTCACTTCCTCCTGCTCCCAATGCTTTGCTTCATCCTGGGGTCAGAGTGAACTGGACAGGCTGGATTGAGGGGCCGAGACGAGCGGGATGGGGTTCAAAAGGCCAAGTGCCGTGTCCTGTGTTTTGGCCTCAATAACTCCTCTGCACTGCTCCAGGCCGGGGCAGAGGGGCTGGGAATTTGTGCAGCAGAACAGGACCTGGGGGTGCTGCTTGGCAGTGCTTGAACACGAGCCCGGGTGGGCGGGAAGGACAATGGCACCTGGTCTGTGTCAAAAATAGCGTGGTCACAGGACCGGGGAAGTTGTTTTCCCCTGTACTGGGCACTGATGAGGCCACACCTCGATTCCTGTGTTCAGTTCTGAGCTCCTCGACTCGGGAAGGACCTGCAGGGGCTGGAGCAGGCCCAAGGAATGGAGCTGGGAAGGGGCTGGAGCCCCAGGAGGGGCTGAGGGAGCTGGGACAGGGGCTCAGCCTGGAGAAAAGGGAGCTCAGGGGGGACCTTGTGGCTCTGCACAACTCCCTGCCAGGAGGGGACAGCCAGGGGGGATTTGGGATCTAATCCCAGGAAACAGGGACAGGAGGAGAGGGAACGGCCTCAGGCTGGGCCAGAGGAGGCTCAGGGTGGATATTAGGAGGAGTTCCTACACAAGAAAGGTCTTCAAACACCGTAGGTAGGGACTCCATCACTCCAGGGGCAGTGGCGGAGTCCCCATCCCTGGAGGTGTTGAAGAAAAGCCTGGCCGTGGTGCTCAGTGCTCTGGTGTGGGTGACAAGTTGGGGATCTGTCACAGCTTGGACTCAGCGGTCTTGGAGATCTTTTCCCACCTCACCGAGGCTGTGAATAAACCCTGCAGGCAGAACCGGCTTAATGCCGTTCATGGAGGCCAAGGCACTGTCGTGTTATTGCTGTGCCCAGGTGACCCCAACCCTCAGACACAGCAGCGCCGAGTGCAGTTCATCTGCCTGGAAATCTGGGGGAGCAGGAATTCCAGCGGGCAGAATCCATCCTGTGTGGGAATGCCAGAGTGGGCAAAGTGCTGCTGCTTCCAAGTCTGTCTTGTTGGGATTGAAAAGCAAGAATTGTGTCCAGTCGTGTTTAGACGTTGATTTTTTGTCTGCCCATATTCTTGAACTTGCCTCTGTGATAGACTTGGATGTGAATTCACTGTTTCACCCCCTAGTACTTACTTTAACTGCTTGCAAATCCTTCCTGTGCTGCTTGAAACCAGTGGATTGGCAGCTGAATGCCCACTCTGAAGGTTTTAAATGTTCTTACATGTTTTAAATGTTCTTACATGGTTTAAATGTTCTTTCACAGAGGGCGTGGGCAGCTGCAGTCACACCAGCAGGATCCTGTCGGTTGTAATGAGCTCCCAAACTTTGGATCCTGCTGCAATGTCTTGGAGAGAAACCGTAGTCATTCTGTTACTTTGGAGGAGTTATTGTGGCACTAGTTCTGTATCTAAGGCATGATTTAAATATCCTCTGTGAATGATAATGTTTAGGAAAAAATTCCATTCTTTTTCATCACCATGGCCTTTAAAATCTTGCAGAACTTGAGGGAGTTGTTGCTTCTATTAAAAAAAAAAAAAAGCACCTGGTGCCACTGTCTGTGAAAGAATAATAAACATGCGCTGGTTGTGCAGCGTGTCCTGTTGTAATCATCTTTTTTCCATGTTTCCTGTAATTTCCAAGAGTATTTTAAGGTCTTCCTTTTGTACCTCTGTTTTAATAAATCCATGCTTTTGAAATGTATTTGAAAACAGAAGAGTGAGCTCACGGTGCTCTGCTCTCCAAATAAAAAGAAATGTTTGTCTCATAATCTTTGGCTTCCAGGCACTGATACCTGGGCTAGTTTAGGCCCAGCGTTTAGACACAACTTTGAGTTATTGGCTTTATGAAATTAAAGTTATTCAATAGAACAGCCTGATAACTAAACTTCCAGAATTTAATTAGAACTTGGTTTGGAGGTAGAGCTTCTCTGCAGAGCCTGATGAGTCAGGTTGAGCCAGACCATGAAAACCTGAGGGTAGAACTGATTGCAGAGGAAGGAAAAGGTGGTGTGGTGATAATATTGATGTTTCTTAGGCTTAGCCAAGTGCAGAAAGCAAACGGTGTGAAAAGGAGTTTAAATCACTTTTCTCCGTACGTTGTTTTTGTGTTGGAGCTCAGGTGAGGATGAACTTACCGAGCAACAGGTGAATTTTTTAGTGGTTTGTATGGTCATAAACTACCACTGCAGACAAGTTTAAACCTGGGTGGTTTAAATGTAATTTTACTTAGCTTCAGAAAAAACATTACAAATCTTAACGGCAAGCTGTTGGTTTGAAATGTGACTGAGTTTCCTTTCGTGGATGGGTTTATTTCCAAAACATTTATGCATAACTGAGGCTACTACCACTCCTTGTGGTTTTACACTTGCACGTCTCTGTTTATTTAGGCTGTTTATTTCTCTCTTGTTGCTGTGTGAAAGGTCCATAAAGGGAACAGTGGATGAAAACCAGCCAGACTTTGACTGCATTTTTCTGCTGTAAACAAAGAAAACCAGAGGAGCTTCTACAAGTATTGATGTTTTACTTGGTTATAGGAAAGACGGGGATGTTTTCCAAAAATCAAACATTGTTTAGCTCTGCAAAATCTCTTCATATTGTCTACGAAACGCTTTGAAGGGTAAAGCTGAAAGGCCCTCTGTAAATAGAAATTATTTTATTAATGAAGGGATAATTTCTGGTATTTACTTGAGCTCAGCAGCTCTCATCCACAAGAGACTGAATAATTCACTTTTCTGTAATCCCAGATTTAGGGATTCTTGTCATTTCGTGACTGGGCTCCCCAGGAGGAAGTGCCTCCCTTCCAGGGAGAGTGTTGGGGGCGAGATCCATGACAAAGTTTAACTTGATAGCAGCATTGAAATCCAGTCAGAAATGGAATTTTATGGGGTCTAGGGCTCTGGTTTGGGATTTTTAAGTTATCCCTGCTCTCTGTGGAGCTGCTTCTCAGCAGCTCTGAGGCCAGAAAGCTCTGAGACGAAGGAAAACCCGACAGGAAAGGCTGTCCCACTTGTGATTCCTTTCTGGCCCTGTGAAGTGTCACTCCTTCCTGTTGTGTCAGGGAACACGTTTGTTCTTCGGGAGTTGTTTCCTGTAGGAGCACCCATGCCCTCATGGAATTTACCTTGCTTTCCTGGTTGTTGCCAGGAATAGAGACTAAAGGCAGCCTCAAGGAGGGATTCATTTGGAAGAATGTTCCATGAACGCTGTCCCAGGACAGGACTGATCCATCCCAAAAGAGCCAGGAGCTCCCAGGGAATTCCCAAGTTTAGGAAGGTGTAGTTCCACCCCCAGCAGTGCTGGGGTCACACTGAGTTCTTGGCCAGTTCCCCTCTTGTTTCTCCCAAAGGAGAAATGAAGGGATTGTCCAAAACAATAAATGTTCTGCAGGTAAAGAGTGTCTGGGAAGCTTAATGAGTGTTTGCGAAGTCTGCCCTTAAATTCCCACTTTTGCTGCAGCTCTGGGGAGCTTTCCTTCTTTTCCCTGAGCCTTTACAGCTGCTGGGAATCTCTTCCATTTGTTCTGGTCTTCAAAGTGCTGAGAAGAAATGAGCATTATTTGCTATGAGCAAATGGTTCCTGGGATTGTGACTTGCAGAGTGGATTTTGGACTTTACAGCTTCTGTCCCTGAGCTGCTGCACTTGTGCTCACTCTTCAGCACACCCACCTCCAAAACCTGCTCATTCCTTCCTTCCTGGAAGAGAAAGATCCCTCAAGTTCCTGAAATGAAAGGTACTTTGTAAGGTCAAGCTGCTGTCACAGGCCTTTGTTGGAGAAATCTGCTGATCCCAGGGGCTTTGGCAATGTCTTTTTTAAAGCCATGCAGATAAGGGAGCAAATTTGCCTCACCTGCTGGAGGACAAATTGGGAATATTTTCTTTTTTCACTCAGAGGACAAATACGTGTTTGTATATTGATTTTTCGTAACCTTTTGTTTTGCTGGTAGGCGGTTGAAGCAGCTTTTGTATTTTGAAACAAGCAACCTGGCATTTAGCAAATGCTTTTTATTCTTTTAAGAGAGATCTTGTCAGATTTTTAATTGGTGAATGTGTCTGCCTTTTATTTATTCTTGGGCGTTTTTCTTCCCAGTTAAAGGTTGCTATTTTTTAAAGCTGGCCTTTAATAGCTCCTTTAATTGGGGGGAAAACAAACTTTAGCAGTGACTCCATAAGACCTCCGTGAAATCTTTGTGCTGAGCTTTCACAGAAGGAAACTCACCCAACAGATCTCTGCCGAAGCTGAGATTGCAGGCAAAACCACCTTGAACACACTTTCTTTTTCACAAGTGGGATTTCCTTTAATGCTTGTGGCCATTATTTTCATTGTAAGTGAACTTGCTGAATGGATTTTTGCTAATGACCTGGCTTTTGCTCTTCTCTTTGTCTGAAACGGTAGAGCTGAGATGCCAGTTTGTGATGGAGAGCCAGGAACAGGGATGTGGAGCTGTTGCCCTCGTCGTTGCGTTTGAGAAATAGCTGCTACAAGGAATAAACGCGAGTTATTCTGATCTGTAATGGTCTCTTAAAACCACTTTTATTGCAAATGGTGTTTTCCAGTGTTATAAAGGTAGCAGTTCTTCTACGAGGAAAGTACTTCAGAAATTCCCTGAAAATAAATTGTATATGGCAGAGTGTGGTTGTAAACTATAAATTTCCTTGAAATGATCTCCAGGCACTTGTATAAAATGTTTAGGTATTTGGCAAGTGTATTTGGTTGTAGCTTGATACAGACCCTTGATTACATTTAAAAATGGGTAAAGGAGCACATGTGAATACATAACCACACAGAAAAGGACAAGAGCTGTGACTGTGCCAAGTTAAAAGCTCAAGGTACTTTATTTTTCAGCTCTTATTTTAGCTTTAGCCAGTGCAGAGCTGGAGTTGAACCTACCCTGGCAAAACCAGGAAATGGAAACGCTGGGTTTTATTAGGAAATGATTGTACTTTTTTTAACTCTTTCATAGGTGTTACCTTCACCAGCTCTTGGTTCTGGTGCAGTTTGGAAACCTTCAGGTGAATGATGCAATTCCCCAAAGCCTCCTGCTGGTTCCTGCAGGTGTGATTCCGAGGATGGGGTCATGGTGCAGCATGGGCAGCGGCTCCCAAAATCTTCTTTATGCTTTAATTATCCAGGTGACAGGTCTGAGTGGCATTGTCCAGCCTCTGCTCTGGAAATAGTGACCCTTAGGGCTTTGACTTTCTCCTGGGAATGTGGGAATACGTGAAATGGTTGATTTCATTTGGGGATCTCGAATTAATTGCCAAAAGAAGAGCTGGTCCCTGTGGTTTCCTGCACGTGGAGACAGTCCTGGACAGGGTCTCACACGGTGGAGTGGGAGCTGAGTCCCTCTGCTCGTGCCTGCAGGTGTAACTGGCATCTCCTGGGGCTGTCTGCTGCCTCCAGCCCCGTTCTGTTGGAGTCCAGGGCAGGTGGAAAACACCTCAAATGGCGCTGGGGGGTCTGAAACCCTGGTAGAAACCTTGGCACAGACCCCAGGAAAGCACAGTCTTTGACCTTAGTCCATGGGAAAAGCTTCCAACACTTACAGAAGAGTTAAGAAATAATAAAGATTTAAAATAGAGTTAGTTTAGTTTGTCACAGGGTGAAAAATTGTAGGTTTGGGTTTTTAGGATGGAAGTAGATTGAGGCAAGATGGAGGATTTGGGGTGTTGTCTCTAGTTCTTCTTCTTCGTCTACTCCATCTTCTGCTGTGACGGTGGCACAGAGACATTGGTAGAATGAAATCGAGGTAGAAATTAGGTGTTTAGAATAGGTGATAGTAATTCGAACAAAACCATAAATATAGTGCGTTTTTAGAGTTAATTGGATTAGAAATCTTTAAAACGACCTTGTGGTCGTGCCTCCATGTTCTTGTAGCAAAGCTTCTCCTACCGCACGGACACTCTTGTAAGACCTTGAGATAAGAAATACAATAAACATCTTTGAAGACCGAGCTGCAAGATCCGCCTCATCTTTCAACCCTGGTACGGGACTCTGAGAGACAGAACACCCCTATTTAGGGGGAATGTTGGGGTGAAAACCCTCACAACACTGTTCCTACATGGAAAATGTGCCGCTGCCTGGGGTTCTCCTGTGTGGGGGGGATTAAAACCTTTCCTGTGCTGCTGTTGGAGCCCTCTGAAGGAGGGGAATTCTGTTGGAGCCACTGCAGTCCAGCCTTTGTTTCAGAAACCAGCTGATTGCTCACTCCCCTGGCATCATTTGTATTGGGGTGAGGAAATTTGATTAAAGGCTTCTTAATTTAACAAAATAAAGAATTCCCTGCTGGTATTTGTTTAGATGGCTGGAGGCTGCTCAGCCTTTTTGCTACATCTCTCCTGTACCCCATCTGCAAGTCCTCAATGATAAAAAGATCACTGGCTTCTGTTGAAAATGCTCTAACCAACTGTGTAAATAGCATGAAAGATTAATGGAATGTAAGTAGAGGAGGAAAATGTTTTAAAATGCTCTGTTTGCTCTGGGTGCTTAACAGGATTGTGAACAGACCTGGTGCTGCTGTTCTTGCAGGGAGTTATTCCTTTGCACAAGGGAGGGAGTTCTCTACAGGCTGAGTGTCTTGTGCTCCCCTTGGATGTTGGAGCCCAGGGCAGGAGGAAAACCCCTGGAACTGCCCTGGGGGGGCCCAGACCCTGGCTGGGACCCCAGGAAAGCATTGCATTGGACCTCAGTCCGTGGGAAAAACTTCCAACGCTCAGAGATGGATTGAAAACAACAAAGATTTGAAATAAATGGTAGTTTAGTTTGTCACAGGGTGAAAATTTGTAGGTTTGGGTTTTTAGGATGGAAGTAGATCAGAGCAAGATGGAGAATTTTGGGCAGTGTCTCATCTTCTTCTCCTGCTCCATCTCCTGCTGTGCCGGTGGCACAGAGACATTGGTGGGGTGGATTTGATGTAGGAATTGCGTGTTTAGAATAGGTGACAGGAATTGGCACAAAACTGTAAATATAGCACGCTTTTAGAGTTAATTGGGTTAGAAACCTTTAAAAACGACCTTGGCCCCTCTGTCCATGTTCCTGTGGCTGCTTTCCTTCAGTGCCCTGAGACTGCTGTGAGGCCTTGAGATCAGAAATAGAACAAACACCTTTGGAGCCCGAGCCACAGGTTCCATCTCATCTTTTAAACCTTGGGACGGGACTCTGAGAGACAGAAACCCCTGATTAGGGGAATGGCGGGGTGAAAATCTCATCACTTGGTGAGGGTGGAGCATGCTGGCCTCAAGATTTCACATTTTAAAATTTATTTTTGTTATAATTGTTCCATCAGTTCTCAGAACACCTCATTTCCCATGCCCAGTGACTTGGACACTACAATTTTTGACTACCTGCTTCCCAGCACCTCATGGTCTCTGTGAAGAAATCTCTTCTCTGAATGCTTTCATTCATTTCCTCAAATCCAGAATTTCACAGGAACAATCCCTTAACCTGTGAAAATAATGAGAAAACATTCACCGTGATGCTGCCAAGTTAAATTGTTAAATACCTTTTGGAGTTGTTTTTTTTTTTTCCTTTTCTGTCTGCCTTTTTTTTGGACCCAACTTTTCTGGTGGTTTCCATGAACCTCTAGAGAGGTTTCCAAACATGAATTATCAGATTATACACTTTGAGGTTAAATAGTGCTGGAAGCTGTAGATCACCCCATCTGGGACTTGTCTTTAAGACAACAGTTTTCAATTATAAAATTCAAATAAGTCCATTTAGTTTAATGAACCTGTGGAAATTTGTAGCTCAGTGGAGACACAATGGGTTGAAGCATAGTTGTTCTTATCCCAGGGAGCTTTATAAAACATTTTCGATGTGATCTCTTGCAGTGGAGCTGCCTGTGATGTCTCGTGGGCTGTAAGGGCAGTCAGGAGGAAGAATTTTTGCAGAACTGCTCTGGACAGGCTCTTTTCCCTGGAGAGGATGTTTTTACACCCATAAAAATAAAGCCGGAAGCAGGAGGGGAAATAGGAATAAACCCCTGGATTTCAGAAAGGAGCAGATTTTATCATTTCCTCACTTACACATTTTATTCTGATTAACTCAGGGACTTAAATACTGGTAAGGGGAATGTGTTCAAAATGTGCCTTTGATATCTCAGGTGTTGTTTGACATTTTCACTGCGGGTCCCAGTCCTTGAAATGCCCAGTGCCAGAGCCGGGTGTGATGTTGTGTTTCCAGCTTCGAGGCGGGGAAGGCACTACCAAATGAGTGCGTTTATCACGGCTTATTGCTCGCTGAGCCCTTAAATGCATCTTCCACACCTCTGCCAAGTCAACACTTGATCCTCTGTCCTAGAGTGACTTTATGATGCCTGTATCCCCAATCCTCTGGTCTGTATATTGTGTTCTGCACCTTTAAGGTTGATTCTCAGAGTGCACAGTTTGTTTTGAAAAACTGTGGTAACTCCTCTGCATTCCTCTCCTGGATGGTTCTTTCGGCTGAGGCTCGGACAGATTGCTGCGGGACAGAGATCTCCTGTGGGTTTTTTTGTGGTTTTTTTTTCCAGCTAGTTTTAGGCAGCTAGGGCAGAGAACTGGGGTTTTTTTGGTGGGTTTTTTTTGTGGTTTTTTTTTGTGTGTGTGTGTGTTTTTTTTTTTTCCCCTTTTTTTCTTGGGACTGTTTAAACCCACTCCAGACTGAAAACCCAGAGGAGAACTGAGAGCTCACCCCTGTGCCCTCCGGGGCCCAGGACAGCATTTTTTTCCAGTGCCGGAGGATTTGATAAGAGACTGAGAGAGACAAGCTGCACCCACAGCAAGGACTTTTTCTCAGTTTGCCATCTCGCTTCAACTAAAGGTTTTATTATTTCATATTATTCATTCTGTGTGCTCGTGGGCACTTTGTTTATTAAAATAGTAGCTTTTCCCACTTTTCTCCAAGGAAGTTTTTTTTTTCCGAACCAGTTGTGAGGGAGGGGCTGTTTGAGTTTGCTTTTCCAGAGGAGCCCCATTCGGAGGTTTCCTCCCAAATTCAAATTCGCCCTAATCCAGGACATCCTCCCACCAACTTGTGCTTCAAAACTCCCTCACCGCAGCAATTCCTGGGGTCGTTTTTGGCTCGACAGCTCCTGAGGAGCTCTCTGCTCAGGGCAGTGAGATGTTGGCTCCTCTCATCTCGGGTATTTTGTTCCTCAGATGCTGACCTCTCCTCTCTTCCCTGGCTCTTAGCGTTCCTGCCCAGCGCTTGAATTCCGAAACAAGAGCAGCCTCAGGCTCCTTGCCGCTGTCCCTCCTCTGGCTGTGCTTGGCCTCGGCTGTCAGAGCAGCACAAATGCTGCAGAACCATCACAAGGCTTCAAACCTGAAGCAGAAAGCCAATGCTGGGATTGCTGTGTGGCCACGGCCATCAGCGAGAGTGGCCTGATGAGAATAACGGCGTTCTTCCAGATTTCTTTTCGCTCTGCTTTTTTTTTTTCCCCTGCTCTTTTGTACTGAAGTTTCCTTGGCACATTGCAGCTGTTTCCTGCAGAGAGGAGACTGAGCTTTCGAGACATCCACAATGCTCTGCTTAAATTATTATTTGTTGCTTCTAGCAACTGCTTTCTTTGTTTAACTCCACAAATCCTTTGTTGTTCACTATTGTCTTTTAGCTCAGGCTGTACTTTTATTTTCTTTACCTTGTTGTACTCTGGTTTGTGTTTTAGGTCCTTGGTGTGGTGTAACATGGAGAATAACAAGACAAAAATAATCCCTTTAATTTTCTTCCCTGAGGGGTGGTTTTGATAGTTTTCATGTTGTGCTGTTTATTTTGGACTGGTGCAAGTATGTGTGATGATTATGTGATACATGTAATGTGAATTCCCCTGTGCTGGGCACTGCCGAGGTCCCATCTCAAATCCTGAGGGCAGTTTAGGGCCCTACATGAAAAGAAGGACCTTGAGGGGCTGCGGTGGGTCCAGAAGGGAGCTGGGAAGGGGCTGGAGAAGCAGGAAAAGCTGAGGGAGCTGGGGAAGGGGCTGAGCCTGGAGAAAAAGGGGGATCAGGGGGGNTCCCAAGCCAAGGGTGGTTGCAGAGGCAGGAAGAGAATCCAGAATTCCTGAGTGTCCGATGACCCCAGACTAAGAGGGACCCTCCCATTTGCTTCCATGTGTGAAGTGAGTGCAAACACAAGCACAGCCTGAAGCCAGGCATGTTAAAATGTAAAAATATATCGTGTGGTTTAGATTTTGATAACAGGAAAAATTCCTTCTGTGAAGGGCTGGTCAGGCAGTGGTGGAGTACCCATTCCTGGAGGGATTAAAAAACTCTGTGGATGTGTCACTTGGGGACGTGGGTCAGTGGTGGCCTTGGCAGTGCTGGAGGAACAGTTTGACTTGATGAATTGATGGGTCTTTTCCAGCCTTAATGTGATGATTTGTGAAACATATTCAGCATTTTACTATACTTGTGTGTAGTACCTCCCCAGCCTTTGTTACCTGCAGGTTTCTGAGTGAGCAGGAAAAGAATTATCCTTTAACTTTCACCCGAACTGTAAAACAGTGAAAACGTCACCCAGTTTCTTTGGGAGGAGTGCATCTTGTGCAGCCCAGAAATTCTGGATTTTGCCCAGGGCTGCTGCTGTAGACAGATTTTTGGTGTTTTTTGCTGGAGGAACAGGTCAGTACATCAGTGAGTGCTGCCTTGGCCACACATGAAATGCAGCTGGAGCTTTGAGCAGGAGCTTTCAGCCACGCTGCTTTGAGCAGTTGCTACCACAGACTGTGTGTTTGGAGCTTCAAAGGTGTTTTAAAGTGAGGAACTGGGAGCCTCAACAAGGTGTGTGATACAGCACAGAGCCCTTGGAACAGGGGGTGGGAAGTTTACTGTGGATTCCTCTGAAAATTGGAGCTTTGTTTGATTCCC
Organism: Donacobius atricapilla; assembly: GCA_013397315.1. Lineage (NCBI taxonomy): Eukaryota > Metazoa > Chordata > Aves > Passeriformes > Mimidae > Donacobius > Donacobius atricapilla. The sequence continues at coordinate 77,101 of WBMY01010767.1, read as the reverse complement.
CCCCAGTGCTTCAGCACTCAGTTCAATTGCTCTTCACTAAAATGTTCTTTTTCCTGATCAGATGAGAAATATTTAAATTTGATCGTCTTGCCTTTTTTTTTTTTTGGTGGTGTTTCCCGCTGTCTTTAATGAGTATTTTCATTTGAATGAGCGATGCTGAGTGAAGAAAAGTGAATTGCACGCTCAAAGAAACCTGATCCAGAAGGAAAAGAGGATTATTCCTGGATTTCCAAGCTGCACCTGTGCATCCTGTAATGCTCTTTTCTGCCTTTAACCACAAATATTTACATAAGTCTGCTCTGATGTTGTGGAGCAGAAGAAAAAAGGCTTTTAAAAGCACACAAAGATGCTGAACACCCACAGTGATGGTCAAAACCAGCAGGATCTTCAACCCTCCTTTCCTGTAAGAATTATCTGGTGCTAACTGAGCATTAATTTCCTAAAACTTGTATTTGCATTATCTGTTCCTTCAGTTTTGCTTCATAAAGGAATCTGCAGAAGCATAAATGCCCACATACTGTTACTGCAATGTTCTTCCCGTGAAACAAATTTTCTAGTCAAGAAATTGATAATTAAACCTCAGTTTGCCATCCATAGCTTAGCAGTAATCACACTTAACAGGGCTGGCCCTAGGGCAGGTAAAATAGGCAGGCAGTTATCCACCCAGCCTGGCTGGAGGCATCAGAAAAAGCAAATTTACAGAAATGAAACATGTATTATTCATTAATGTTAACAGTTTTCTCTTAAAAATTGACATAATCTAATTTCCTTGGTGTTTTATTGGGCAGGTGGGAGGCTGACAGCGGGCTGGCAAAAGGAATTGCTCATCTGCACTAGGAAACAAAGAAAAAAAATATAATAGGAACTGTGTGGGGGAAAATGAGTCCTCAGTGTAAACAGAAATTGTGGCTGAATCTCAAATCTGATTCCTGTTCAAGGTGTAGTTGTGAGGTTGGTGCCTGTAAATGGATCATCTTGAAGGTTGGAGCTGAATTTTTTCCCACAGTGCAAAATATAAGGCGGTGGGGGGGCAGCAAAATGCAGGATTTGGTGGGAAAAACCTTCCTGTGAAGGGAATGAAGTGACGGGGTGAGATGATGTAGGGGGGGTGTGGATGGCACTGCAAATTCAGGTTCACAACACCGAGTTTGTGCGTGCTCCAAAGGTATTCAGCACCTTCCAGACCTAACTGGGGATGGACTGTGGGCTTTTGGAGCTGGAAAATTCATGGATTTGTCTCTACCTGAGCTATTTTTGTTGTTGGCCCTTGTAGAATAAAGGAGAGGGGAAATAAGGACAAAGAGGAATGGCTTTAAGGTGGAGGAGGTTGGATTTAGGTGAGGTTTAAAGAAGAAATTCTTGGCTGGGAGGGGCTGGAATAGAATTCCTAGAGAAGCTGTGGCTGTCCCTGGATCCCTGGAATGTCCAAGGCCAGGCTGGATGGGTTTGGAGCACCCTTGGATGGTGCAAGGTGTCACTGCCGTGGCAGGGGTGACACTGGGTGGACTTTAAGGTCCCTTCCCACCCAAACCCTTCCATGAAAATCGAGCAGCCTCTGCAGTGCTTCAGTCTGAGGTACATCAGTGCTGTGTGCTAAAACTGAGCCTTCCCCATCCACCAGGAAATGGACTCCAGAATGGAGGAGGAGACTCCAGATTTGTTTAGAAACCCAGTTTTTTTAGGTGCTTTGGACATCTATGTGAATAAAATACTCCATCCCCTGGAAGCTTTGTGGTTTGGGGACCAGCTGAGCTCTTTGGCCCCGTGGCTGCCTGCAGGACCTGCTGTGGTGCCAGGAAAAGCATTTCCTGGGGTTACTCCGTGTGTGCTGAGCTCCTTGGGCTGGTGACTGAGCAGCCAAATCTGGTGTGCATCTCATCCACACCAAAGCTCTTCTTGTAGCAGTTTGGTGCAGATCAGCTGCCCACATTTGTGGGAACGGCAGTGATACACAGAATAAAGATGATGCGTGTTCTCTGGTGGGATCCACGGTGACAAATCCTGGTGTGAGGCCGGGATGCTTTTGCAGCCGGAAAATTGCATTTTTACAGAGGGAAGTGAGTGGTTTCGTAGTTCTGCAGCGCATCATCCCTGGGGCATTGCTGTTCTCCTGGAGTTGAGTGGTACAATGGTGTTTGTTTCCTTCTGCTGCTGACTAGCTCATTGAACACCGTGTTCTCTCAGCTCCCACCAATAACAGAAGTGTATGAGCTTGTGAAGAAATGATAACTGATTTTCTGTCCTTTTACAGCATCTGCCTGTTGTTCTCTTGTGTTGTTTGAATGCTGAAGAGTTTCCTTTTTCTTCCTTTCCTCCCCACATTAATGCATCCCGGCGTGGGAGTAATTTTAGCCAGAAGATGAGCCTGGGTGGTAGTTGTTCCTTGGGCACATGCACCTCCGGGCCAGATCTATGCAAAGCATTGATTTGTCAAAGCACAAAGAGATCTCCAGCACTGGCTGTAGTGTGAAATAACTTCCTACAGAGTGTGCTGCTGTTGGATGTTGCTGGGACCAGGGAAATTATGTTCGTTTATAGAGAAAAATGTCTTTTATCCCTGCAGAATGTATGGCATTTTTGAAGCTCTGTCTGTATTTCTGTGGTAAATGCACACCACAATTTTATGCCTTATAAAAATGAGACTTCATTTTAATGAGATTCATTTAAATGAGACTCCCTTCAAGTCACACAAGAGCTGGGATTGGAAGGAACCTTAAAACCCATCCAGTTCCATGGAAGGGACACCTCCCACCGTCCCAGGCTGCTCCAACCCCAATGTCCAACCTGGCCTTGGACATTCCAGGGATCCAGGGGCAGCCACAGCTCCTCTGGCAATTCCAGCCCAGGCAGGAATTCCTGCCCAAGATCCCATGAAGAGTGGGAAGCCATTCCCTGTGTGCTGTCCCTGCAGCCTTGTCCCCAGTCCCTCTGCAGCTCACCTGGAGCCCCTGCAGGCCCTGGAATGTGCTGGAAGCTCTCCCTGGAGCCTTCCCTTCTCCGTATGTTTCTCCATCCCCAGCTCTCCCAGCCTGTCTTCTCAAAACTGAGCATTTTACTGAGTGAACCATTTCATTTTGCTCCTCAGAGGAAAATCCTGAGGCTCTGAAGTCTGTGGGGGAAACAAAAAAAGCTTTAATACCACAAGTGGGTTTTTCAACTGCTTCTGAGTACTTAGTTGAGCATTTCTAATAAGTATCAAAATCAAAAATCTTGCCTTTCTCTTCACTAAAAAGTGAATTACCCTTCAGCTTTTGGTAGCTACAGTCTGTGCAGCTGCTTTCAGAGGACAGGTGAGGGTAAATTCAAACTTCTGGGTTGTGGCACTTTGTCCCTTCACCTGAGGTGCTGAGGCAGGAAATTCTTGGAGAGCTTGGGGTTCACTGGCTTTTTTAGGGAGGTGCAGCCTCATGCAGAAGTGGCAGAGCGGCCAGTTATGTATATAAATATATATAAAAGTGAATACTTTTCCCTCTGTATTTACCTTTGGGAATGAGCTGTTCCTGGCTTTGATGTGAGCTCTTGGAGGAAGCAGTTGAAGGCTTCAGGACTCCTGAAAAAGTCTTTCCATCTCCTCCCTCTGCTCGTTGGGTTGGATGCTGGAAATAGGAGATGAAAAATGCTTGTGACCTACAGATCAACTTCTACTAAAATGAATAGTCCCAAAGGACTTTTTTTATTAATCTAATTCCAGTGTAAATTCAGTGACCTCAGGGAAATAACAAGGTTCATTTATTTTCTCCTGAGAAAAGTGCTGTACACCCCATGATAAAAACGTTTCAGGATTGTGTCTGATCATCTTCCCCTCTGTCCTGTCTTCCATCTGTGGGAGTGACTCCAGTGAATCAAGCATTTTGCATTTGTGTAATCTGTATTTTTAACTATGTAAAACCAGAAGTCAACGAGATTTGGCTCGATGAATTTCTGTTTCACTGTAGCATAAAAATGTCTCTCAGCAGACTCACAGCCAGTCGGAATTACTGTAATCCTGATGAGCTCTTGCTAATGAGACAGGCATCTGCAGCCATCCAGCTGCCAAGTACAAATTCCAGGTATCTTACAGAGGAGGAGGATTCTCATTGGGAAAAAATCGAAATGAAAAAAAAAAAACCAAACAAACAAGTGAACTGCTCAGGAATCCCTCCTGGAAACCCCCACCGAGTTCATCATCTGCTGTTCAGGATCTAAACTGTTTTTCCTTCTGTTTGTCCTCTGGTTGGAATATTTTTCAGGGAGTTCTGAAATGCTGATGTATATTTATCATCTTTTCCTAATCCTGTCCTGTTTTGTGATTCCCCCTTCAAAGTTCTTCCTGCAAAGTTCCTTTCCCACACAATTTGGATCCTTTCTATTTGACAAACAGTGTGTTGACTTTTCTTCTTCCTTGCAACACATTTTAATAGGACTAAAATAAGCAGAGATGCCCTTGGCTTACTTTTCTGCAGTGTTAGCAGGAGCATGTATGATCTCAAGAATATTAAGTATTCCTTGCTTTTCTCTTTTTTT
>WBMY01010767.1:0-72567 GCA_013397315.1 Donacobius atricapilla | reverse complement strand
TTTTTTTTTTTTTTTGTGCAGAGCAAGAAAAAGAAATGGCTCCTGTACCATGAGACTTAGTTGGGAAATTCAGGTGTACAAAGTTTCGAATTCCAAGGGATTAATCCAGACTCAAATAACTGGATCCTAAACCCAAAACCTTACATTTCTAAAACTTGCTGGGGGTTTCTCAGTAAAATGAAAAAAAAAAATCTGTTGCTTTTTTTCCATTTGGGTCTTGGGTTTTGATTTAAACTCTTAGCCTGTCTGTAAGGAAATAATCTGCAGGTGTTTAAGGCAAATTCAAGTGAGTAGAGGGCTAAGAAAAAACCTGTTGGGGAAAATTTGTTGTTGTGTGGAATTTTTAATTCTTTTTGGTGCAGGATGTGGTGCTTGGGAACATTGTTTAATGGTGGCCTTGGCACTGCTGGGTTAATGGTTGGACTTCATGATCTTAGAGGTCTTTTCCAACCTTAATTATCCTGTGATGTTTTGAACCAGAACAGATTAAAGGACTGTAAATAAATACAAGTTTTCTGGTCAAAATGTGAGTGTGGTAGTTTTAGTGGTGATTGTTCCCAAAGTATTTTCCCAAAGCAGGTAATTAAGAAAAGCAGAATTTTCCCAATACAGGTGTTTATTGTTGGAGTCCAGGCGAGGTGGAAAACCCCTGGAACTGCCCTGGGGGCTCCCAGACCCTGCCTGGGACCCCAGGAAAGCTTTGCCTTGGACCTCAATCCATGGGAAAAACTTCCAGCGCTCAGAGATGGATTGAAAACAACAAAGATTGGAAATAAATAGTAGTTTAGTGTGTCACAGGGTGAAAATTTGTAGGTTTGGGGTTTTAGTATGGAAGTAGATCGAAGCAAGATGGAGAATTTTGGGCGGTGTCTCCTCCTCCTGCTGCTGCTGCTGCTGTCCATGTTCCTGTGGCTGCTTTCCTTCAGTGCCCTGAGACTGCTGTGAGGCCTTGAGATCAGAAATAGAATAAACACCTTTGGAGAGCGGGCCGCAGGTTCCATCTCATCTTTTAAACCCTGGGATGGGACTCTGAGAGACAGAAAACCCCTGATTAGGGGAATGTCGGGGTGAAAATCCCATCATTAAATTTGCATCCAACAGAGCCAGCTGGAAATCCTGGAATGTGGCAATTGGCTGAGCCTGAAACTTTTGTTCCTCATGGTTTAGTTGCCCTTTCAAGGGTGAGAGGAGACCAGAACTGTGCATGGTCATTGCATGATCTCAGTAGGAATAATCTGGTGGGATCTCCAAGGTTTCTGGTTTCCAGCTGTACTGGCTTTGTCCTTCTGCCACTCTTGGGGTTTCTGAGCTCAGGAACTGCTGAGGCCTCTCAGGCTTCACAAACAGCTCTGCTTTGCTGGGCAGGTATCAGGTGTTTTTAGCAAAGTGTGTTTTTCCTACACACAGGACAAGCTAAATTGAAATGCAAGGACAAAAAGACTGAGCAACATAATATAAATCTGCTTAAAAATATGGCTGGGATTTGTTAGGAAGCCAGAGTTGGATGGGAATTTGCTGGAGCAGTGGAATCCTCGTGGCATCCTCTGACATATAGCATTGAAGAGAGATCTTCAGCTTTTTGTAACCAACTTCTGGCACTGCAGATGGATTCTCTGGCAGATCCAGAATTGTGAAACTGAACTCTGTTTGATTAAAATGACGAGCTTTCCTAGTCTGTGCTCTGGGCCAGTTTGGTTCTGCTGCTCCCTTGTCTGTCTCCATCCAGGATTCTCTTTCCATGTGTCCTGCAGGTCAGAGAGGGTGGATGTTTTCATCAGCTGCTGGGACAGGCAGTCCTGTGTGGCTCCAAACGCAAACAAAATGTCACTTCCTGAGGAGGATATTCCTTATGTCCACTGTAGCCATGCTGAATGACATTCTTCCAGCAGAAATAAGCAGTTCTTCACAAAGCAAATGGATTTATCTGCAAGAGCTCTTAACAGAGGATGACTTTCTGCCAGCCTTGAACGTGATTTTTGTTGTAGAGTATGGAATGGTTTGGATTGGAAGGGACTCGGAGATGGTCTGGTTCAACCCCCCTGCCATGGGCAGGGAGCTTTTGACTAAAATTTATATTTTCTGGGCCCTGAGCAGCCTTGTCTAGTGTTCTTACTTCTCAGAGCCTTTTTAAAAAGCTTTGGCTAAAATAGAATTTAAAAAAAAAAATTTTTATTTGTGAAAAGCTGATTTAAGACACAACTCCAAAAGTCTGGGAGCAGAATATTAATGTAATATCATGAGAAAGGATTCCTGTTTCTGTAGCCACCATGCAGCATGGAACTTGAAATGCTGAAGTGAATTTTTATGCTTTGGAAGAAGCTGCTTTGAGGGAGAGACTCCGGCAGCTTCTTCAGCAGGGAATAACAGGGACAGTCCTGAGGAGCTTTATTTCAGTTTTGTGCAGGTATTTTAAAGGTACCTGGGGCTGTGTCAGGGGAGGTTGAGGTTGGATATCAGGAAAAGGTTCTTGCTGCTCTTTTTGGGTTTTTTATCCTCTCAAAGGGAGGAGAAGATTGCATTGATTCTTGAACAGAAAGCTGGAGTGACATGAAGAAGCTCTGAGCCCAGTTTCACAAAGTTATCAGCAGTTTTGTTGCAATCTCAAATTTAATTGATTTCAATAAAAAAAATACAAAAGAATCTTACTACGTGATGTTAGAGGTTAAAATAATTGAGGGGGAAAATAAGGTCATGGGGCTTTTTCTTTGTGGTACTGGTGTGTCTTTGAAAAGTGACTGGATAGATTTGTGGTGGATTTCTCTGTGTCCCTGTGACATCCCTTACATTTGGCAGGTGAGTTACACAAACCACAACACTGCCCAAGTTGCACTGATTCCCAAGACTAAACTTAAGATGTTTTTCCTTACAGCTCTTCATAAATAATAAATCAAGAAATATTTCAGATGTTCCATTGTGCCTGTATTAATGACTGTCTGGCAGTGTGATAACCAATAGAGAACTTGCCCTGAAAAGGGAAAAAAAAAAGCTCTGAAGGGTTTGAAAACTGGCAGAGCTATAAGCCACAATATTGATGGGTTTTATTTTCTCACACTGCATTGATCTCTACCGAGCACCAGCCTGTTGGATTATCCCCTTTTCTGACCCAGAGATGGGACGACTGAGAGGAGTTTCAAACACTTTTATTCCATTTTCAGTCTCATGTGAAGGGTGAGACAGTACAGATGTGACAATTCATGCCACCACAATCAGAAGCCAAACTATTTCCTAATTACAATCCATGGTAAGCGTTTCTTGGCCTATCAGCTTTTGCCACACAATGCTGTTAATGCCTTAAAGCCAATCATCTAAAATTACCCCTCCTGGGTCTTCCTACAATGCATCTTTCATAGTTCTAGTTCTCCACAGTACCTAGTTTTATTTGCAAGGTCATCATTTGAAACTTGTTTCTAGTTCCATTTCTGTCTTAACAATGTCTGTCTTATTCCATGGACTTTCTAAGTCAGCATTTTTTATCTCAGAGTTTGCATCCAGATACATTTTGGAGCCCCGGGCCCTGAGAATTTCATATTTCTGTGCTGCCAGGCTCTGACCCCCAAGCAAACACTGCATTGACCTGAGGCCTTGGAAAAGGCTTCCAAAATTGAGTGACAGCGCTGGGATTGTGGGTGTGGAGTTTGGATAGACGTGTGTGATAGCACAGGGTGCAAAACTCAGAGTTTAAGGGTTTAGAATATAATAATATATATATTACTATATACAGGTAAGGTTTTAGGGCTGAGGCCAAGTCCATCTATACAAGATGGAAGTTTTAGGGCTGAGGCTAACTCCTTATTTTTCACCTTCTTCATGGATCTTTTCTATCCAATTTTGTAATTGGGTAGAAAAGTCCACATTGCGGGCCACGGGTGGTTGGTTTTTGGGTTAAAAGTAGAAATAATTTAGGTGTCATTTCATAATTGGCCAGTTTATCCTTAAAAGGCCCTGTAAAGAAAGAGACAGAGGCCATTTTCTACTTTGTTAGCCAGAACTCAGCTTGTGAGACTGTAACACAGATAAGAATTAATAAACATATGAGTCAAAACATGAAATCCCTTTCTTGAGCATTTAATCCCAACTCTAACAGAAACGAAAATAAAAAAGCCACATTTAATGGTACCCCATGTGAGGATTGAGCTCACAACCTTCAGACTCAGGTGCATACTACAAAAACTTCCTGTCAAGCTTGAAAAATTCTCTACAAATCCACTTCCTGCACCTGGAATGATGCCTTGGAAGGCTGACCTGAAACACAGACTGGGCAGAGCTAGAGAATAAAGTAGGGATTTATTGAAAGGCCTTTAGGGTACACCTTGGGCAGGACAAGAGCCTGGCCAGGGCTACACCCAGAGTGGGCTCTCACCTTGATTTTTTCAGCCTTCTTTTCTGTTTCACAGTTTCATAGTTTGGGATGTTTTTCTCACGCACGGATGTGTAAACACTGCCAATGTTTTCACAAATTCAAGGAAGGTTTTCATTCCTGCTCTTAGAGATACAGACAGCTGATGGACAGTTATCCTGACCAATAGAATGGGGAGAGGTGTCAACCTTCTCCCCCAGTCCTTGGCCTTTGTAGAAATACTATAAAATGGAGTCAGATCTTTTTAATTAAGTAGTTCATGCCTTCTCACCAAAGTGTGTGTGTGTGTCTGTGTGACAGACAGCGTCAGTGGACTAAGAATGGTCACAAAAATGGGTGACCAGTCAGACGATCTTATATTTTTGTAAGTTTTGGTCTATTTGCATATTGGGGTTTAATTGTCCAGTTACAGCTTCAGGGTGTGAGGTCCCATCCTTCTTGTTCCTCCCTCCAGCCCACCCTTGTTTGTGCTTTTGGGCCTGAAAGTTGTCCTTGGTGTGCAGCAGGAAAAGGATTTGTTTTGTGTCCCTGCTCTGTGAAGCGCAGAGTGACACTGAATGTGAGCTCAGAACTGCACCCCTGGGCAGCACAGAACCTGAAAACCATGAAAGCTCAAACTTAAGGCATCAGGAACAAACCCCAAATAACTTCTGCCCCCTTGGTGTCCTCAGGACTTTATCCAGCAGCGACGATGTGGAGGACCGGGAGAACGAGAAGGGGCGGCTGGAGGAGGCGTACGAGAAGTGCGACCGCGACCTGGACGAGCTGATCGTGCAGCACTACACGGAGCTGACCACGGCCATCCGCACCTACCAGAGCATCACCGAGCGCATCACCAGCTCCCGCAACAAGATCAAGCAGGTGAGAGCCGGCCCCCAGGGTTTCTCTGCTCCTGGCAGCTGCACAGGCTCTGCTCCGGCTGCGAATCTCCTTTGTTCCCTCCGCCTGTTGTTTTGTTGGTGGTTTTGTTACCGGTGATGGAAGCTCCAAGCTCCCGTTTTTAAGCTTTTGTTTCTCCCTTTGTTTTGCCAGCTTCTCGTCATCTTTCTGAAGGGAATGGAAATTGAGTTGTGAAAGTGCTGTTGCCACGAAATTCCTGCTACATCCTCACCTGGAGTACTCTGTCCAACGCTGTTGGAACAGGTCCAGAGGAGGCCACGGAGCTGCTCTGCTCAGGAGCCAGGCTGGGAGAGCTGGGGGTGCTCACCTGGAGAGGGGAAGGCTCCAGGGAGAGCTCAGAGCCCCTGCAGGGGCTCCAGGAGAGCTGCAGAGGGACTGGGGACAAGGCTGCAGGGACAGTACACAGGGAATGGCTTCCCACTGCCAGAGGGCAGCGCTGGATGGGAGATTGGGCAGGAATTCCTGCCTGGGCTGGAATTGCCAGAGCAGCTGTGGCTGCCCCTGGATCCCTGCGATGGCCAAGGCCAGGCTGGACACTGGAGCTTGGAGCAGCCTGGGATTGTGGGAAGTGTCCCTGCCCATGGATGGGGTGGAAGAAGATGATTTTTAAGTTCCCTTCCACCCCACATCTTGGCATGACTCTAAGCTAGGCCTGAATACCAGAGACTCCGTGTCACTACAGGACCATGCAGCCCTGCCATTGACCCAAGCTGTGTCTCACTGGCAACATTTTCTGTAGGATCTCACTGAGAACAGAAGATTTTAAAAGTCAAACTGAGAGGTGGATGTGAAGCACAAAGCTTTGCAGTGCCCCTCTTCATTTATTGTCTGGGCATGTTGCTCTCAGTTTTTTGAAGTCTCCGGGGCTGCTGAGCTCACACCTTTCCGTCTCTTCTTTTCATGTTTTACTATCTTGGCCTCCAGCCATCTCCTGAATAGTCCGAGTGATTCACCAGCTTGCTTTTTGCTCACAGAATATGAATTTTGATTCTGTTTTCAAGCTCAGCTGTGTTGTGTGAATGCCCATGAACTCTGCCCTTGAACCTTTCTGCATTTTGAGTGCTCACACTTGGGTTTGGTGCCAGTAAATAACTCTGGCGCTCGTGGCTGGGGACTTGTTTGAGCTGCTGGGTCCCTGGAGCAGCAAATGAGTTGTTTGGGCTCCTGTCTTGCACTTCCTGGGCAGTTTGCTGAACCTAAACTTTGCAAAGCAGGCACCAAATTTTTCTTACTTCATTTTTTTTCCTGTCTCTGTGGAAGTCTCATCTTAAAACCTTTCCCAGCCGTGCATTAGGAGCAGCAGATCTTTACCCTTGTGGGGTTACACACTGACCCTTCTGGATTTGAAAATTCATTTAACATTTTCAAAGAAAATGAGAGCATTCTGCTGCTTTCCAAGGGTAAGAGTTCATTCCAGGATTTATGGACAAAGCGCAGCACTCTGAAAGCAGAGATCAATTCCACTAAATTTGAAATCAACTGTAGGCAGTGGCCTGGCTTCACACAGTGTGCAAAGCTTTGCAGAGGTCAACACAAGCAGAGAGTGGTGTGACCTTTGGGTCCCACCCAGAAGAATGACTGTGAGGGTGAGGGACCTTTTGATATTTAAGTTTGCTTATTAGTTTTGGTCAATATGTATTGAAGTGGTTTTGACCTAATCTCACAGGAGGCCCCAGGTCTGGTTTGTCATCAATCTGTGTTACACTCCCAGGCTTGCTCTCCTTGTTCCCCTCTGTGCAAGGTGGGAATTGCACAAGTGACAGATATTCCAGATCCTTCTGTGCTTCTGCCTTTTGTAGTCAATTCTTGTGTGAATTCCTGCTGGGAAAGGTTTAGTTTTGAGTTTAGCTACAGAGGTGTTGCCTCTGTAAAAGTGAATTATGAGGCAGAACCAATTTGGGCTCCCAAGGGGAGGTTTTTTCCTGAAGATCTGCTGTTCATTCCTCCTCCTGCTCCCAGCTGTAGGTGGAGTTGATGATCTTTGTTGCAAGGACAGGAGCAGGAATGTCTGGTGAGATTCCTCCTGGCCCCATCATTGTTTTGCTGACCTAATTTGGCTCTCTGTAGCTGCCGTCCACTGATGAAGCTGTGCCAGGTCAGTGAAACATTTCCAATTAATGGATTGAACTGGGATTAGATGTGAAAAGATCTCCGTGTGTGTTTTAGTTTGCCTCTGCTTTTTAGGACACTCTTAGATGAGGTGGTTTTTTCGCTGGCTGAGGATTTTTCCGTGCTCCTCTTTTCAGAAGGACATTTTGGAGTGCAGTATTGACATCTCAGACTCTCCTGCCTCTGGACAGAGGCTGTTTTATGGACCAGTTTTGCTCCACTGATGTGTTTTTCACATATATATTTTTTTTAAACTGCCTTCAGGTGAACAAGGTAGGAGAAAGTGCAGCTGAAGTGGGATTTGTGGAGTGCTTTAAGGGCTCATTATTTAAAAATAAATTGGAGGGCTCCTTCTGAGTGTCTCTCTTCATGTGTAATTCAGTGAGAGTTCAGCCTGAGATAAGGTTGGGCCCCAAGTATTCATAGCTTATCACCAAACAAGAGTGGTGTGAAAGCAATGTGTGAAGCTGTGTTGCTAATTGCTTCCACATTTTAGTGAGGATTGTTGATTTGCATTATGCAGGAAAAGCTAGGTTACACTGACCTTACCGGGGAGAATCTGAAAGCAGGGAATGCTGTGAGTTGAGAGAATGGAGAAGGAAAACTCTTGGTATTGCCTGAAGGGAGAAAAATCAGAGGTTTTGCCACTTGGAAGGTGGCTTGAGGCTCAGAACCAAACTGCATGGTGACACTAGAGGGTTTGGAATGGCTTGATAAATAATGGAAACGCTGGTTTGAAGTCATAAATGTTCTGATTAAATCTCTTCCAAAAAAAACTGGTATTGCTCAAGTTATTGGGAAAATGTTTTACTCTTAGCTGGGCTTGTTTCAGAAAAATAACACCAAACTTGGAGAAATGAGGAGACTGCCAAAAGATTTAATGGGCAGATGGAAAATGTTCGCAGCAGGAAAATTAGTGGTGGCTAATTTGCTCCCACAGAAAATTGGATTCTTGCTATTTGCCAAAATACTGAATTGGTTTTTGGGAAATGGCCTTGGTTGTGGTTAACAGGATCTGGTGTTTAATTGCATTGTGGTACTTCACTTAAATTTTCACTAGAGGTATAAAACTCGGATTAAAGAACATTTCACTATGAGAGAAGTTCAGTTTTTAGGGTCTGTAAAGTTATCCTGAGCCAAGGCAGTATGAAAGAAAACGAAATTTGGTTTTAGCCTGGTGATGTTTTGGAATTCCTAATAAAGCAGATGTGGGGAAGTGTCACGGTAGGACACGGAATGGATTGACTCCATGTAGTTGTCAGCAGAGAAAGAAGCTTTATTTACAATCCCAGCAGTTTCTTTCAGAACACGCTGTGTAAAAAGGTCTGTTATTGGTCCATGGCACTGACACTGCTCTCCATTGGTTCAGGAACAGGAAACAACCCCTGGGGACAGTTGTTCTGGCAAAGGGAACACTGTTTGCTGAGCCTGTGCTGAGAAATGCAGAGAGATGTTTTGAAAAGGGAAACTGTTGGCAGCTTTGCCTTGGGAAAGGAGCCGGCAGCGGTCAGCGAGCTGAAATTCAGGCTCAGAAATACGGACCCCCACAGGGAAGGGCTGCTCCCTGCTGCAGGGACAGATTATTAACCCCTGCTGTGCTGCTGCAGGTGAAGGAGAACCTGCTGTCCTGCAAGATGCTGCTGCACTGCAAGCGGGACGAGCTGCGCAAGCTGTGGATCGAGGGCATCGAGCACAAGCACGTCCTGAACCTCCTGGACGAGATCGAGAACATCAAGCAGGTCCCTCAGAAGCTGGAGCAGTGCATGGCCAGCAAGCGCTACCTCAACGCCACGGACATGCTGGTACTTCCTGCTTCCCCCTTTCCTTTTTCCCCCCTTTCCTTTTTCCCCCCTTTCCTTTTTCCCCCCTTTCCTTTTTCCCCCCTTTCCTTTTTCCCCCCTTTCCTTTTTCCCCCCTTTCCTTTTTCCCCCCTTTCCTTTTTCCCCCCTTTCCTTTTTCCCCCCTTTCCTTTTTCCCCCCTTTCCTTTTTCCCCCCTTTCCTTTTTCCCCCCTTTCCTTTTTCCCCCCTTTCCTTTTTCCCCCCTTTCCTTTTTCCCCCCTTTCCTTTTTCCCCCCTTTCCTTTTTCCCCCCTTTCCTTTTTCCCCCCTTTCCTTTTTCCCCCCTTTCCTTTTTCCCCCCTTTCCTTTTTCCCCCCTTTCCTTTTTCCCCCCTTTCCTTTTTCCCCCCTTTCCTTTTTCCCCCCTTTCCTTTTTCCCCCCTTTCCTTTTTCCCCCCTTTCCTTTTTCCCCCCTTTCCTTTTTCCCCCCTTTCCTTTTTCCCCCCTTTCCTTTTTCCCCCCTTTCCTTTTTCCCCCCTTTCCTTTTTCCCCCCTTTCCTTTTTCCCCCCTTTCCTTTTTCCCCCCTTTCCTTTTTCCCCCCTTTCCTTTTTCCCCCCTTTCCTTTTTCCCCCCTTTCCTTTTTCCCCCCTTTCCTTTTTCCCCCCTTTCCTTTTTCCCCCCTTTCCTTTTTCCCCCCTTTCCTTTTTCCCCCCTTTCCTTTTTCCCCCCTTTCCTTTTTCCCCCCTTTCNTTCTCCCCCTTTCCTTTTTTACCCCCCCTTTCTTTTTTTCCCTTCCCCTCTTTTGCAGTCTCATGCTTTATTTTAAAATCAATTTTCCAGGCACCTACCTGGACCATCCTCTTTCTTAAAATCTCCCCAGTTCTTTCAAACCCATTTTTACTACAGAAGGAGCTGCCCTGTGTCCCTCCTCTCCCATCCCCAGAACGCCCTCACAACTTTGGGCGTTATTCAAGGGGAGATTCTTGCACAGTTTAGGTGGGTTTGCCTCACTGTCTGGATGAGAGGATGAAGTCTGCAGGTTTAGGTTGGGCATCAGGAGGAATTTCTTCACAGGAAGGGTGATTAGAGGTGGGAATGAAGTGCCCAGGGGGGTTTGGAGTCCCCACCCTTGGAGGTGTCCAAGGAATTCCTGGAAGTGGCACCCGGTGCTGGGGATTGGCCATAGGTTGGACTTGATGATGTCAGACACCTCTTCCAACCTAATTGTTTTGTGACTCTGGGAATCTTTTCCCAGGGATGCTTTCTGCTGACTTCCAGCTGTTGTTTAATCTCTTTTCCTCCCTTCCTTCAAGTGTTTTTTCTCTTCAGTTCCATCTCTTTTATAAGCTTGCCTTTCAGTTCCAGTCTTGTGCAGGAGTTGGAAGTTCCCTGGACTTTTCTGATAACAGTCTTTCTTTTTCTAAACTCAACAAGCGTATTTCCTCACCAGGCTCCAGTCATTCCTTTCCTGGAACTGTCTTCCAGGAATTAAAAACAAGAGTGGTGATTTTTCTCTTCTTAAGCCTGACATGTGGAGTGCTCAGTCCAGTTCTGGGCTCTCCAGTAAAGACAGATGGAGTTACTGGGTCCAGGCCAGTGGGGGATGACAGAGATGGTTAAGGAGCACCTCACACATGGAGAGAGGCTGCGAGAATCCTCAGGGAGATGGTTTGGATGGTTATTGTTTCATGGGAGAGTGCAAAGGAAACAGAGCCAGACTCTCCTTAATGGTGCCCCGGGATGGGAGAAGAGGAATGGGCACAGTCTGAAACACAGGAAATGGTTTGATCCTAAACCAGCCCTTTTTTACTGTAGGGGTGCTTGAACACTTGAACAAGTGTTAAATACACCCAGAGAGGTGTTGGGGTCTCCCTCTGTGGAAAATTTCCAAATCCAGACTGGACATGGCTCTAGGTGCCCGTGCTTGGGCAGGGAAGTGGATTTGATACTCTACAGAGGTCCTTTCCATGCTGGGCCACTCTAAAAACTGGAAGCAGAAGTGCCACCTCCATTTCTTACTCCTCTTGGCCAGACAGTGCCTTTAAGTCCATCTTCTCATTGCCTTATTTTGTTGAGTTTTTTCACTTCACTGTCCTTTATTGTCTCTCTTAGCTGTGCCTCTTCATTTCTTCTCAATAAGTTATTACCCAACAGGAGAAAGAGCTGGGAATTGTCACCCTGAACTTTAATTTCCTCCTTTTTGCTTTATCTTACTTTAACTTAAACATGACTTTGTAAAACTTACCTTGTTCCTTCTGCTGCATTTCTCACAGCTGGGTGCCACTCTCGTCCCACCCTCCCCAGGCCTGTGGAACCCACCTGGTTTTTGTTGTTGCTGCCACATCCTTGTGTCTGGTTTCACTCTGCCATCACCTTCCTTTTCTTTCCTTATTCCTCCTCTTCTCCTGTGCCAGCCCTGCTGCAGTCACAGAATCCCAGAATGGTTTGGGTTGGAATGGACCTTAAATCTCACCCGGTACCACCCCAGCCATGGCAGGGACACCTTCCAGGGTGCTCCAAGCCCTGTCCGACCTGGGCTTGAACAGCTCCAGAAATGGGAAATTCCAAGTGTGGTGTTTGCCTGATATTTTCAATTGTCAGCTGTAAAAAAGGAGGTGTAAGTTAAGGGTGTTCAGTGTAGGTACCAAAATACGATACAGTTGCCATCAGTATGAGTTGAAATGTTGGTGCTTTTTTCACCAGTTGGTTTGGTTTGTTTTTTGGTGCCTTTTTTTTGTGGTGGTTTTTTTTGGTTTGTTTTTTGGGGTTTTTTGTGGGTCCCTTTTTGAATTAAAAAAAAAACCTTTCCAAAATTCCAGACAAGTTATCTGTTTCTTCTTCAAAATCTGTTAGGAAGTGTAAGAAGAAAAACAACCTTGCTTAAGATTTCTCATAGATTATGCTTTAGGAATGGTTTTCAGCTTGTGTATTTGATACCTTACTGGTTTGCAATATTTTGTGGAAGTTTATTTTAAGTATAAACACTTACGTATATATAAATATGTGTGCTTGGGTGAAGTTGCCTGTGGCTATGAGGGAGAGGCAGCATTAGATCTCTCTGATTTATAGACTTCTACAGCATTTCTGTCGCTGCTCCATGTTTGGTTGCTTTTTGTTTTCAGCATAGCAAATATTTCCTAATAAATCAAATAATAACGATATCAAAAGCAGCTGTTACTTCGTGGGCTTTTTTTGAATATACATCAAGGAACGCAGAGAAACCTCAAGTGGAAATTGAACACTCAATTTCAGCCACTTGCAATTCTCATTTGAAGACAAATGTGCCTGTGTAAAGAAACAGTAATTCACCTGCGTTTGCAGCTTTTTCCCTGGCCAAAAATCACTGCAGGCTCATTGGCTTTTGCCATCTTGTGTCACCACGGCTCTGCGAGGCTGGGACGTTGTAATCACTCACTGGCTGCGGGATAATTCCCTTCTCCTTCGATATGATAGGAGCATTATGTAAAATCATTACTGATCTGTCAGGGAGGCGCCGTGTCCATAGATCTGCCTGGCCTTTGGTTTCACTCCTCAAGGTAAACAGCTGCTTGTGGCTCAGGAAAAGCCCAAAGTGATCCCACAAGGAGTTTGTAGCCCTCACCCTGCGACTGCAGCCCTGATTGATGCTGTTCCTGTAGCCTTGTGATCCACGCAGGCAGAATTAGACCTTTGCAGCCCTGTGCAATCCCTCCCGAGGCATCATTCCAGCCTGCTGCATCCCATCCCTGCAGCCTGCTCTTTGTATTCCACTCACATTAACTGAAGTAATTTTGCCACTGAAGCGTGTTTCAAACCTCTGCATTTAAATTGAAATTTTAATTCCCTTATTGTTTGGAAAAGACGGCTGAGGATGGCTTGTTACAGGTTTCATTATCACTCAAAACTCTCCAGCTGCTGGTTCTAATGTGCAGTGACTGAGTAATGCAGGCGAGGATTGTTAATAAAAGACTGGCAGCTTTTCCCAGTCGGATAAACACAATGCAGAGGTACTTTGTGACAGCTTACATTTGTATGAAGTTAAAATTTTTTTTTTAAGTGACAGCTTTTTTCTTTCTGATTCTGTATCCAGCCAGAGCAGCACACGAATATCAGGTGTTCCTGTTGTGTGCTCCTCCAGCATCTTGATAATTCCAGGAGCACAGGCAGTGGGATCACATTTGCTGTCCTGTAATTTGTCATGTAATGTGTCCCTGCACATCAGAGGGTGGCTAAAAGAACCCATTTCCAGCATCCTTTGAATTGTGAAGCTTTGGAGGATTTGGGAATGTCTGGAACAGATAAAATGCCTGTTTGAGCTGGGATGCATTTTAGGTATTTTCCATTTCTTTATGTGCCAGTTTTATGGAGTGAGTTTGTACGTTTGCCTGAAATGGAGCTGTTTTTTCACAGGCTGAATTACTGACAGCTATATTCACTTTTATGGGCCACCTGAGTGCACGTGCAGCCATTTGTGGGTGGTTTTTGTTTAATGTAAAGCAAGAAAAGGGTTCTGGGGGGACGTCCTGGCTCTGCATAACTCCCTGCCAGGAGAGGGCAGCCAGGGAGGGTTGGGCTCTGCTCCCAGGGAATAGGGACAGGAGGAGGAAATGGCCCCGATTTGCTCCAGGGGAGGGTCAGGTTGGATATTGGGGAAAATTTCTTATAGAAAGAGGGGTGGTTGTGGAGTCCCCATGATCCCAAGGGAAGGCTGGCCTGGAACTGAGACTGGGCAGAGCTAGAGAATAAAGCAGGGATTTATTGAAAGGCCTTGAGGGTACACCTTGCGCAGGACAAGAGCCTGGCCAGGGCTACACCCAAGGTGGACCCAAAATGGTCACAAAATGGACAAATGGTCACGAGGTCTCACACTTTGATAAGTTTTGGTTCATTTGCACATTGGGGTTTAATTTGTCCAGTTACAGCTTCAGGTTGTGAGGTCCCATCCTTCTTGTTCCTCCCTCCAGCCCAGCCTTGTTTGTGCTTTTGGGCCTGAAAGTTGTCCTTGGTGTGCAGCAGGAAAAGGATTTGTTTTGTGTCCCTGCCCTGTGAGGAGCTGAGTGACACTGAATGTGAGCTCAGAACTGCACCCCTGGGCAGCACAGAACCTGAAATCATGAAAGCCAAAACTCAAGGCATCACGCATCCCTGGAGGGATTTAAAATCCATGTGCATGATTTAAAATCCTTGGGCCGGTGGTGGCCTTGGCAGTGCTGGGAATGGTTGGACTCCATGATCTGAGAGCTCCTTTCCAACCTAAACAATTCCATAATTCTGCCATCTGCTCCTGAGGGGAAATTGTGACCCAGGAGGAGCTTCCTCAGCCCAGCCTGCAGGGAGGGGAGCAGAGCAGGGGCCAGGGACAGATTGATGGCACTTCCCTGGACGCCTGAGCTTGGCTGCTGGAAGGAGCAATCCAAATTCTTCCACAGGAGATGTTTTGGGGGTGCTCCACACCACCAGAAGCCAGAGCAGAGATCAGCAGCAGTGGCCAGGACAAGAGATTTACCCTTGGAGGAAACAGTTTCGTGTCCAGTCTCCCCAGCACTGGGCTGTGCATTCATTATGCTCTGCATAGTAAGTAATAAATTAATTAGCTCAAGATCATGGAGATCTGTGCTGTTATTTTAATTCTTTTGATTCCACTGTTCACCCAGGAGGTCCCCGTAGGGAAAACTTAATATTTACCATTTGTTTCTATAATTTAAGACTGAAATGCTGAAAACAGTGAAGAAATATAGTTGAATAAAGTAATTAAGGCCATGTCATATAATTAAACAAAAACTCTTTAGGCTGCTTTGGTTTTGTGTCTGGATTTACCCTTGTGGCAGACAATGACCACTGAAACTGCAGAAATCTATCCATGGGATATGAGGGAGGATCATTGCTATTTCCAGCTGATTTTTTTTTTTTATTAGCAAGATTGAAGGTGGGAGGAAGGAAGGATGGAGCCCTTTGATGATTATTCACTTAACTTCTCCCATCCTTGTGGTGCAGAGTGAGGAATTGGTGTTTTCCTCATGGGCACATCCTTCTCCTTTGTCTTTTTCACAGGAAATACAAAGTTGTCAGTATTTTGTTTCTCCAGAAGCAGGGAATGCTCCAGCACATACTTTCCTTTCTTTTCCATTGTTGACTTGAACTTTAGGTTTTTAATGTCAGGAAAATAATACATATCTCCTGCTCTGCTTTCTGATGTAACAGCAGGATTTTTTTTTTGGAGCTTTCTCACTGCACATTTGGTATTTTACAAAAAAAAAAAGTTTTGTTTTTTTTATGGGCAAGACTTTACAACACAATTGAGTGACTGAGTGACAATGGGCAGAAGTGGAAGGGGTGTTAATAAATGGAAATCTGTGCAGAAATCGTGGAATCCCAGAATGGTTTGGGTTGGAAGGGACATTAAAGCTCTTCCAGTGCCACCCCTGATGGCAGGGACACCTCCCCCTGTCCCAGGCTGCTCCCAGCCCCATCCAGCCTGGCCCGGGACACTTCCAGGGATCCAGGGGCAGCCATGGCTTCTCTGGAAAACAAATGAAGGTGGCAGAGGAAAAGGAGCTAGAGGAGAAATGAAGCAGGGCAGGGATATCCTGGAGAGCAGCGAGGACAAAGAAACACATGTTGAGGGAAGAGGGAGTCAAAATACTGAAATATTTTCTCAGGAGCTGAGGGTGTTTTTTGCTCTCTGTGTAAAATCTTTACCCTCTTCTCACCCATCCCATAATGAGCCTCTTATCCCAGAGAAGCTGTGGAAGCCCCTGGATCCCTGGCAGTGTCCAAGGCCGGGTTGGGGCACCCTGGACAGTGGGAGGTGTCCCTGTCCCTGGCAGGGCTGGCACTGGATGAGCTTTAAAGTCCCTTCAGCCCAAACCATTCCAGGGTTCTTTGTCCTGCTTGACAACCTCCAGCGCTCCTCGCTTTGCTGTGCACTCCAGATTAATCCTCTGGAAAAGCCTTTGGAGTGACAACACCTCCCTGGAAAACTCCCTGGAAAACTGGGGCTGTTTGTAGCCCTGGCCATGGCTGAGAAGTTTCATTTTTCTTCCTTGACTGCAGCTGCCACCTGTGGCTTTCCTCAGGATGGCGCAAGGAGAGGCTTTCCATTAAAAATGCCTCGTAGTGAGCAGAGTTCTTACACCTTAAGTAGCCTGGAATAATGAAATAAATAAAAAGAGCAGTGCAGCTCTCAGTCTGCATTTTATTTACTGCCTGCCTTTCAGCTGGAACTGGGAAAATCAATAAAAACACTTTTATTTTGTTTCTGCATTCCTTAGTGCAGCGCTGGGGATTCAAGTGCTGCTATGGAAGAGTTTTGTATTTTGGAATTAAGTAAGTGGAAATAAGAGAGCTGGGTATGTTTGGGATCCTGCAGAAATGCTTTTATAGGTAAATTTAAATTTTGGCTCAGCTTGAAATTCTCTTTTGAGGAGTGAGGTCTCCAGGGTTGTATCTCATTTCATGTGAGGTTTCCTTTAATTGTTAATGATTGGCAGATCTGCTGATTTCTTAGGGTGCGTGACAGGAGAGCTTTAAAGTCCTTGGGTTTTGGTAATTTTATTGGTTCCAGATTTACTTGGAATATGTTCTAGTGAGTCACAAAAGATGGGAATCATGGGCTTTGTGTGTCTAGTGAAAGGCCAGGGGCCACCAAGGGAGGATCTGAGGGCATTTGGTTTGTCCAGGTTGAGTTTGGTAGAATACTGATAAGTTCTTTATGCAGAAGGTGCATATTCTTAGATCACTTAGGTATTTATTCTTAAATCACCTCTTTTCTGTAATTCTCTTTCCACCTCTCTTCTGTAATTTTTTCCTTAAATACTGCTTCGTTTATTTTTTTAAATAAACATTAGCCTAGTTTTAACCACATTAGAACATGGAATTTCTGTCCCTTAGAAACATTTTCTTTTTTTTTTTTCCCCTGGGCAGAGTTATCAATGACTTGCTCTCATTCTTTCCCTGCTGTAATTTGCATTATCGGGGCAGTCTCTTGCAGGAAGTTTCAGTACCCAAAGCTGCCCTGTTTGCGCGACCTCAGCTCCTCTTCAAAGCCTCTCAGGGCATCATCAGGGGGCTCTTGGCTCTGCTAATAAAAACCCTTCATTCAGCTGGTGAAAGTTTATTTAATAAGAAATCAGGCTGTGATGAAGGTGGGGCAGAGTTGGAATACAGAGGATGCTTTTCCAGCAGTCATTGGTCTTTCCAGGAATTCTGTTTTAAACTCTGGGGTGTAAGACAGAATTTTATTCCCAGTAAAACATTGCAGCAACACCATGAAAAAATTGTTGAAGGGTTATGGGACACTATAAAATAATCCAGATAAATCCGATGAAATTACTTCGAAAATGCAGTTCTAAAGCTGGCAGAAAGGTGTAATAAATTCAGTTTTTACTAAAGCATTTGAAACATTTGGGATGAAAATGGAAATGAGAAGTGAAAGGAAAAAGTCTTGGGCAATTTCAGCGATGCCAGTAGATAATTCTGCCATTTGAGGGAAGTAATCTGTCCATACTGGTGGAGAAGTTACAGAATCTGTGTTCGGGTCCAAGTGAGCAGTTGGATAACTCTCTTGTTTTTAGCCCCTCTCTTCCTTGAGCACCACTTTTGGTTCCAGCACTTTGCTGCTAGAAAGGCATTGATGAATTACAGCGAGTGGAGGAGGAGGGAGAATGATTGATGGGTGACTGAGGCAAATGCAAAGGAATTAAATTTCCGTAGCTGGAGGAAAGGACAGCAAGTGAGGAACATAATTTTATAAATATTTAAAAGTTTGCAGAGGGAAAACACTGTTTGGTCATTGCCATTGGAGCACTTCAGAAAAATAAAAGCTGTTTGTCGTTTGTGTTAAGGTGTTTCAGACCAGGTTTGCCCAAAGTAACCCTTTTCCTTTTTATTTTTTCTCTCCTTCCCCCCTCAGATCAGTTTGCCTGTCCCAGGCTGAGCTGTTTTCCTGCAAACTGAGCACTTTTTTTTGTGTGTGTAACTGGGAATCTTTCAAAGTGATTTTCCAAACCTCTCCCCCTCTCACCTTCAGTTTTCTGTGTCATTCCCCCCATCTGTGCATCGTTTGCTCACAAATCCTTTCATGCCATGGAGTGAGTTCAGCTCTCCCCAAAATATTGCAAAGGAACCACAATCATAATTTATAATTCTTTTGGGTTTTTTGCTTGCTGATTCTTACAAGATTTTTAAAGGTGAACAAAATTGGGAGCAGTTTCTTCCCTCACCTGAATAACCATCATGTTAACACCCAGTGCTGTCCATCATCTCATTAATGCTCATTAATGGTCCTGGGTTCCTTTGCTCCTTCTCCTGTTTTTAGGGAGGAGGCAGTGGCAGTCAGGAATATCAGCACTGATCTCTGTGCTTTCCTGTTTTCTGTGATTTTACCTGAGGACTCACTGCTTTAGGATCACCAGGGTGGTTTTTTAAGTTCAGGGTCATCTTAACTAATTCCTATTCACTGATTTGTCTTGATGCCACCTCACCCTGTGCCTTGGCACTTCGGTAGCAGACAATTCCCAACCTTTGGATTTCTTATTTCTAAAGTTTTCCTTGTAGTTTTTCCTTAAGTTTTCCTCTATGGATGAAACACAGCCTTGATAACACTTCTGTCAAGGTTGGAATTAAAAGATATTAAAAGCAGCTTTTATCAGGTATTCATGAAGTGTTGCCAGCAGTGGAGGCTCCAAATGCTTCACCGGCTTTTGGTTTTTTGGGTGTCACTCTGTGATTCCAACCATTCTGTGGTTCCCTGCATTGTCCATCAGAAATGTGGGAATTTTGCCGCCTTAAATTTAGGAGCTCCTGCTTATTTTACTGCTAATAAACTTAAGAGTGATTTGGAGTTTTGAGGTGGGTAAAAATAGACGACACAAACAAACCCTGCAAAAGTAAACGTTTTTTCACTGCTCTCCAGGTACAATTCAAGTCCCAACAGCTTTATTTATTCCCNCTGGGAGCCCCCAGGGCAGTTCCAGGCGTTTTCTGCATGCCCTGGACTCCAACACCCTCTCTTTTCTCAAGTTGCTTTTTTCATGGCTTTTGCACAATCTGTCACAGCTTCCGTGCCGAGGCAGTGAGTGGCACAGGAGTTGGGTGACACAGGAATTGGTGACACGGGAATTGGATGGCACAGGAGTTGGGTGACACAGGAGTTGGGTGGCACAGGAATTGGTGACACGGGAATTGGATGGCACAGGAATTGGGTGACACGGGAATTGGGTTGCGCCTGGGAGTGTTTCTTGGTGCTGTTCTGCCTCTCACAGCACGTTGGTTCACGGGTTTGGGTTGGAATTGGGTTTGGTGGCCACAGGACATAACCCTTGTGCAGCCTAAAGGATGAGACCTCCTAAGCTTTTTCAGTCATGACTTTAAGCAAATTAAACATAAGCCATTTTCTCCCCATTTGTAGAATTTGGAATAGTGGGATTTTTTTTGGTGTTCCTGTAAAGGAAAGAAGAACAACCATCAAACGCCATGGTCACTATCTCCTTCTAACTTAAAAAAGAATAAAAAAGTGCCACCCCTGCCATGGCAGGGCCACCTCCCACGGTCCCAGGCTGCTCCAAGCCCCAGTGTCCAACCTGGCCTTGGACATTCCAGGGATCCAGGGGCTGCTCTGGGAATTCTATCCCAGGGTCTCCCAGGGAAGAGGGTGATCAGCATTTGTGGGGGTTGTGTCTCTTTGCCCACTGCCACGTCCCAGAAGCTGCTGTGTGAGGACTTGGCTGTTCCACAGCAGTTTCCAGGCTCAGTCCTTCTCTCCCGCACGTCGGGTGCAAATGGAATTCCGTGACCTGCTTGTTTAGATCTGCCTACACTTATTTAAGTTGGTTTTTAGTCATTTTTCTTTCTTGTACCTTGTGAAAGTGAGTCCCTTGTAAAAGCAGCAGATCAATTCTCCTTTTAAATGTCAGCTTTGTATTCACCAGCGAGGCAGCTGGAACCTTTTGGGTTGTTGCTTATTTATTTACTCTTTTATTCCAAGGGCTCAGCTTTTTTCCCTTTTGTCAGATTGTGTTTGTGTACAGCTTTTTTTTTTTTATCTCGAATTATGACCCACCACGTTGTTTTCTTTTAACCTTTCTCAGTTGCGTGTTCGTGTTTTCAGATCTGTTGTCCAAATTCAGAACAGACTGGTTTCCCAGCCAGAAAGGATTTGGTTTTCTAGTAAAATCATTAATAACGGAGGAAGGAATTCCTCCCTGTGAGGGTGGTGAGGCACAGGGTGCCCAGAGAAGCTGTGGATTCCTCATCCCTGGAAATGTCCAAGGCCAGGTTGGATGGGGCTTGGAGCACCCTGGGGTAGTGGAAGGTGTCCCTGCCCTTGGGGTCTGGGTGATCTTTCATGTCCCTTCCAACCCAAACCATTCCATGATTTTATGCTCCTATCATTATTTTGGTTTTTTTCCCCTCCCTGAGAAAAAAGCATCAAATTGAGATTTTCCACTTGATCTCTGCTCACTCCCAGGCCTTGTGGGGGCTCAGCAGAACCTCTGAGGGAATAAAGAGATTCCACTGTAAGCAGATTGGGAGACTTTGGCTGAAGTCAGGACAGGAAGAGTTTTGACAAATACCTTGTTAGCACTTAGGTTCTCGTTTGTTGTAAAATGCTGAATTAAAACCTTCCAAATTGCCTGTTACCCTACGCAAGTGTTTAGCTGTGTTTTCTTTTTAAGGCAATTAAGCCCTGCTGTAAACTGCCTGTGACCTTTAAACAAGCTGCCTAATGGTGCTGGTGCCACGGTTATTTTCTATAAACTTGCAATTTTTAGCTTATACAAAGCAGAGCTCTTTTTTCAGGCTTGTTTCATCTCTGTTTCCTAAAGGGCCTTTGCTTATTGTAGGTACTAATGAGTAGAGAGAAATAAGAAGATTTGAACATCAGGAATAACTATCAGATCATCTAAGCCAAATTCTGTGCTAATCCAGGCCAATATTTTAATTAGTGTTTGACTAAATTGCAGTTATTCTGTGTTCATGAGCAGCTTTTAGTGGGACTGAAGCTTTTAGAGAGCTGAATTCAAGAATTAAAGGAGCTGCTGGTAGGGACTGCCCATTCTTTTGGTACAGTTTGCTCATTGTGAAGCAGTTTTATCCACAAGAACAACAACTTGTTTATTGTTGGTTCCCTTTTCCAGCTGCTCTGGGTTGCTGTGGCTCTTCCCTGCACCCCAACCCCTGCCAAAAGATTAATCTGGGGGAGCTCTTTCACCTGGAATTCTCTTTTGTGCCCAGCTAGTCTGACACAATGCCATGATCCCCCTGCAGAAAAACAAACAAAAATCTCTTGATTTCCATTTTTTAATTCAAAAAAAAGAGCCAGGATGAACCATCAGCTGCTTTTTCTGCACCCTTGAACCACTTGCAGTCTTTCTGTACATCTGATTTCCAGGTTTTCTTGGGCTGCTTTTCCATTCCCAGCGTTAACTGGAGTCTTGCAGGATAACTCTTCCTCTCTCTGTGCAATTAATTCCACATCTTTTCATCCTTTTGGATGCAGCCAGCAGGTGACGGGAGTGTTGAAAACCAGGGAAAGCTGATTGGCATCTCTTGCATAATCCAAGTTTTGGTGTGTTAGGGGCTGAGTGAGAGCATAAAGTCAAAAAAGTTTCTTCTAAAGCTCCACTGTTGATCTGCCTTTAGTGTACATTTAATTCTGTGCATTTTTTAATTGATATTTTTACTTCTTTTTGGTCGCTTATGCTGTTCTGGGCTGGTTTTAATCTCATATTTTTTATTCTGGAATATAATCTTGGGTGCTGCTTTGTTGCCAGGACCGAAATCATCCTTCTGTGAGCAAAACTGCAGGAAGGAAAAATGTTTGGTTTGTTTTTTTTAGCATAATATTTCTATTTGTTGCCATCTAAACCAGCTGGAGACCTTCCTTTGACTTCCATGAACATAATAAATGGTTGAATATTCCATTTTTTTTCCTTAAAAGATGTCCTTGACAGCTGCATTTTGGCCTTAATAATTTTTGTGAGCAGTGAGCTCTTCAGGAACTGGCAAGACAAAACCAGAGCTGAGTGGAAAGTTTAAATTCTCATTCCTTGCTTTTCAGGGAAAACTTCTCCTGGATGTCTTGGATTTTTTTTTAATGTCACTTTGCTCTGGATTTCACTTCTTTACTGGCTGCTTTTTCACCTCTCAGTTTCTCAGTATGACAAATGTTGCTCCTGCTCCTTGCTCTGATGGGATTTTCGGCCCAGCTCCCAGGGCAGTTGCAGCTCCCCTGAAGTGATTGGGGGGGTTCAAGTGCCTTTGGAATGGGGAAATTTGGGGAAAAAAATTTCCTGCCAGAGGAGGAAGAGAGGAATCAACGCTTCCACTTCTGCCAGAGTTTCGTGCTGAGCTCCTCCACTTGTGTGAGCTCTGCCAGCTCCTCTGGGGAGAAGGAAATTGGGATTTTCCATCATCATCGAGGTGGTTTTGTGAGGTGATGGCCAAACTTCCCTAACTGTTCCCAAATTGGTGCTGGGAAGGAAGAGGTTGGACGGTGTTGTGTGGCAAGATGATTTAAAATTGAATATTAAAAGCCTGGCTGTGCCATGGATATTCCAGGTTTTTCCTGGGCTTGGAGGCCAGCAGAGGAATACACTGGTGATGGATGTTCTTTCAGTAGAATGCCTTTGGTATAGGGAAATTTGGGGAAAAAATTTCCTGCCAGAGGAGGAAGAGAGGAATCAACGCTTCCACTTCTGCCAGAGTTTCGTGCTGAGCTCCTCCACTTGTGTGAGCTCTGCCAGCTCCTCTGGGTAGAAGGAAATTGGAAATTTCCATCATCTCCAAGGTGGTTCAATGATGTGTGATGGCCAAACTTCCCTAACTGTTCCCACATGGATACTGGGAAGGAAGAGGTTGGACAGTGTTATGTATCAAGTGAGGAGATTTAAAAATTAATATAGAAAGTTTGGCTGTGCCATGGATATTCCAGGTTTTTCCTGGGCTTGGAGGCCAGCAGAGGAATACACTGGTGATGGATGTTCTTTCAGCAGAGTTAATATTTACTGGTACTGAGGGAGCAGCTCTCAGCTGGGCTGGCTGCTCACTGTATCTTTGCTTTTAATTTTTAATGTTTGGCTGACAGGTTTGTTCTGAACCGGGATCCTGAAGTGCAGGCAAATGTCTTATTTCACTGACAGCATCCTCAGTTAGCAGGGAATGGGTTTTTAAATTTTATTTTAAACCTCTCCATGCCAAACATGCTCTTCCCAATTTCTTACAACATCAGCACTGAGAGTTTGGAAGCTGCAGAGGGATGCCATCATTTATTTATTAGTAACTGGAAATCTCTGTTAAACAGAAAACCAACTGGGAGGGGTGCACAGGGAGAGTGTTGCTTTTAGGCACTGATTTGTCATTCCTGGTGAGTTTTGTCCATGTTTGGGTTTTGTCCACATTTATTTTTCAGGATAGAAAAGGAAATTAGGAGATTTCAGTGAGCTGAGATGTCAGCTGGTCGTTATTTCAGATACTCAAATGGTGTAGCCACAGGACATAACCCTTGTGCAGCCTAAAGGATGAGACCTCCTAAGCTTTTTCAGTCATGACTTCAAGCAAATTAAATGTAAGCCATTTTCTCCCCATTTGTAGAATTTGAAATAATGGGTTTTTTGGTGTTTCTGTAATAGAAAGAAGAACAACCATCAAACTCCATGGTCACTATCTTCTTCTAACACTTTTCTACTTAATAATCCTCTTATTTGGGGATAAACCATGCTTTGATTTTTATTAAAGAGCCGTGTTTTCACTCACTTGTTTTATACATATGCTTAATATTTGAAGGCTGCGCATTAAATCTGAATTATTTGGATGTTGGACCCTTCCACATCATTTGCTTGGGAACAGAAATAAAATATTACTTCAAGATTTTCTGCTTTAGAAGGGTTTTAAGGATAGAATCAGCCTGGGATTCAGACACTCCCCTAATCCAGGAAGAAAATTGCAAAATTGAATGAATTGATGGCAAGAATTGAAAGAATCGATGTCTGAAAATTGTCCCGTTTCCCCCCCTGTTGGATTATCCCTTTTTCTGACCCAGAGATGGGACAACTGAGAGGAGTTTTAAGGACTTTTATTCCATTTTCAGTCTCATGTGAAGGGTGAGACAGTACAGATGTTACAATTCACGCCATCACAATCAGCGGCCAAACTATTTCCTAATTACAATCCATGGTAAGCGTTTCTTGGCCTATCAGCTTTTGCCACACAATGCTGTTAATGCCTTAAAGCCAATCACCTAAAATTACCCCTCCTGGATCTTACTACAGTGCATCTTCTATAGTTCTATTTCTCCAAAGTATCTAGTCTTATTTGCAAGGTCATCATTTGAAACTCGTTTCTAATTCCATTTCTGTTTCAATGATATCTGTCCTATTCCATGGCATTTTTAAGTCAGCATTTTTTATCTGAAAGTTTGCATACAGATGCACAAGACTATGTGAGCCTTCTGTCAGGCTTTGAGAATCCTCCACGAATCCATTTCCCACATTTCCCCTTCTCTCTCGAACGGGATTCAGACACTCCCCTAAATCCAAGAAGGAAAGTTGCAGAATTGAACGAACTGGCGACGAGAGTTGAATGAATCGATGTCTGAAAATTGTCCCCGTTTTTCCCCCCAGGTGTCAGCAGTGGATTCCCTGGAGGGTCCCCTCCTGCAGGTGGAAGGGCTGAGTGACCTGAGGCTGGAGCTGCACAGCAAGAAGATGAACCTGCACCTGGTGCTGATCGACGAACTGCACCGGCACCTCTACATCAGATCCACCAACCGCGTGGGGCAGCGCGGCAAGGACCACGCCCGGCTCGGGTGGGACAGCCTTCCCTGTCCCCAGCAACACACCTGGCATGCAGCCTGCTGCTTGCACCCCAAACTTGCATTTCTGGCATGCAAATCCCTCGGGGTTGTGGACGTGGAGAGCAGGAAACTCAAGATTTGTTGGCGCGCCTCTGAGCCTGTTGGCGTTCTTTCACTTTTCTCGGTGCTTCTCTTGGGGTTTTGCTGCTTCCCGCAGCTCCTTTGTGCTTTCTCCCCCTTCTGTGGTGTTTTCCCTTTCCTACAAATGTCATGGTCATGAGGCTCAGCGTGGGGAAAAGCTCATTTTCTAGGAAATATCCAAGTTTTAAACGCCTTCCGACCAACCGTAAGGTGATGAGATGGAGGCTGCAATACTTGAGTGTCTGAGCTGAAATGTGTTGGTTTTGTTGGCGCGCCAAGGTGTTTCCAACGTGTTTCCAAGGTGTTGAAGCTTCTGCTTCCCTGGTTGGTGCCTGTGGTCCGTGGAAATTCAGTTAATATAGGCTGTTTTTTTCAGATTTTGCTAATTCTAAGTTTGAGTTATTGCAATGAAGGAAGAAAGTGGCTGGAAAAGAGAGGCACAGTGTTGGGAGATAATTTTTGCAAAGTAGGAGAGGTGGGGAGCAAAAAGGGAGCCAGCACTTTGATAGAGATGCAGGGAAAAGATAAATGAGCTTTTTCTTGTGGGAGTGAATAAAAATCTGCTTGCCAGAAACGCGAGGCAAGACAGCCAGTTGCATTAGATGAATTTATGAAAGAAAGGATTGATTGAAATTGAAATTTCTAGGAAGGAGGGTTGCTAGCAAGTCATCAGTCTCTTCCTTACTCATCTCCTTAATTAAAAACATCCACAAAGCTTTGGTGTACCCAGACTGGGGGACTGCTAATTAACTGCACTTTTGTGTGGCTGCTGCAGGGACCTTTCTCTTACACTGGATTCTTTTTTTCACTTTCCCTGATGCACGTTGTGGATATTTGATAACAGCAACTCTTGCAGTAGGGGTGGCTTGTTGCTTTGGGTGGTTCTTCTGCATGATACCGAGCCTAACCCTTGTTTTTTCAGGTCTCTCTGAGCATTTTGACCTCTAAGCAAACATCCTGAGCTCCACTGTAGGAGCCTTCCACGTTTCTTTCTCCTAAAAATGATTTTTTGCTTGTGTCCCTCTGCCACGTCCAGGAGCTGGGGCAGTGGGACGCTTTTTTGGCAACTAATACAAAGTGAATTTATGATGAAAATGGCCAAGTGGGAAATGTTTAAATTTTTGAGTATGGAGGTTCATTTGGGAAGGGATGCACGTGGGTGTGCTCAGAACAGGAATGTGAAGGGCAGGAAAAACGGTAGAGGTTTCTTGTGGGAATAAAGAAGTTTGGAGGATTAAGAAGTTGACAGAAGGCCTGGGAATGGGAACATTTATTTCCTAGGCTTAAAATGTAAGGAATAAGTGGATTATTTGTTGCGAATAAGTATTGTAAATAATAATCAACTGTTTGCTTTAATTCTTTCCCCACACACAGGTCTCTGGTGAAAGACGCCTCTCCCGTGCCTCTGATGGATGTCACTAATTTATCTACACCTCGGAAATTCCTTGAGACTTCCCAGTTCAGTACTCCTGGAAGCTCCAGCAGTGAGTATTTAAGCCGTATATATTCATTTGTCCATCTTCAGCTGATTTTTGCTGGGGTAGGAGGAGACAAATCATCTCCTCATGGCTCAGGAGAGACAAAAACCTGGGAGTGATTTGTGCAGCATCACAAAACGAGTGGGTGTTGTGTCCAGGGGCAGAACTTGCTTTTTTCCCCTCATGGAAAATCATCTTTTCCTTCTCCTAACCCCCACCAGCTTCAGCTTCCTGTGCCTGTTCTCACCTTGGTTGTGTTCTTGATATCTTGAGCAGTAGGGATTTGCAGTGGGTTCATTCTGTGTGGAGGTTTCCTCAGCATTATTTACTGCTGGCAGCCAGGTTTTTGCAGATACTGCTGAAGTTTTTGATCAGGTGGGAGCCAAAAGGTCAAATCTGTTCCTTGTGGGAGGTTTGTAACTTTGACGAAAGGTCTGGCTGTACACAGGAATAATCTGGGGCTGATCTTTTATTTGTGTTACTGCAACAACATCGAGGAAAACTCTTTCACTGGTGCTTTTGTCTGAGCTTTTGGAAGGGCTGCAGAGAGGGGAAATTAATCTTTGTATTGTTTCAGGAGATTAATAAGTGGGGTTGTCCTTGATGAATAATACAGAAGTGACCTCCAGCCTCTTCCCCCTTTCAAACCTGTTTCAGTATTCCTCAAATGCAGAGAATCTTTCCTTCTCTTTCCGGCCTTATTAATTCTTTTGTCCTTTAGTTTCTAGTTTTGTCACACTTGCCTCTGAGATTGTTCCATTTGATTACTCTTATCTTCTGCTCCTGGAGGGGTTTTTATTCTTCAGCTCTGCTCCTGCCAGGCTGGTCTTGGAGCCTGGAGCTGTTTTTCTGTGTCCTGGAGTTTTGTGAGGAGTCACAAACTTCCAGAGCTGGGAGGAAACCGCAGCCTGGTCACTCGAAATCTGGCAGAGAAGAACCATATGAAAATTCTGAGGGGAAAATTTAAGAATTCCTGTTCTGCTCTGTGATCAGTGGGAAGTTCAGATCACTTTTGCTGCAGAAGATCACAGGATTTTGAGGAACTGAGGAAATAAACCACAAAAACCTGAATCGCAGCCTCACCACTGGAAATAGAATGGTTTGGGTTGGAAGGGACCTGAAAGACCACCTAGTTCCAACCCCTCTAAATGTTAAAATACTAATTTTTCAGTGATACTTACAGTGTCTGCTATTTCCTCCCCGTGAAATATTGGTTTTCTGTATAGTAATAAAACCAAAAAGGTCTGAACCGATGGAGCTGATGGGATCTCCCACCTCACGGCTGGGGAACGGAGCAGGAGATGCCCCTCCTGATCTCGTTTTTGCAGCTCTCTTCTTGCTCTTCACACCCAGTGCACCAGAAAATCTCTTTCTTGGCTCCTCCTTGTGCTCTGCATCCCTCAGTGAAGTGCTGGGCAAGTGTCCCTCGGCCTGGCAAAGATGTGGATTCTAACAGAAAACATTTGATCGGCATAAAATATGCATATGGTTCTGCTTCAAGTGCACAATGTACTTATGTAGATTTTTTTTTCCCAGTGTAATTTTATTTAAAAGTAGCCTTTTCCAGGACTGCACAATTAGCAGAGAATTTCAAACTTATGTGTATGCATAACAAAAGCTGTTTCTGCCTGTAGCCACTTAAGTTCTGGCTTTTTATTGATGAAACAAAGTGTCTGTGCATATTAATGGATGTCATTCTAAAGCACTGACTCATTCATCCCAGCCCAGCTAAGATGCCAAAATTTGGAGTCCTTCCTGCACTCCCTTCCCAGGGGAGATGTTACCTTGTGCTGTAGAATCTTTATAAGGAAATTAAAGCTGTTCCTGCCGCACGTAAAATAAACAAACCCTTCGGTAACGCTCACCTGAGGATTGGAGATGTGGCAGCTCCCCAGTAACACTTCCCCTTCATGCCAGTTCAGAGAAATAAATTTCTGTTTCTCTGCTTGAACTTTCTGTACTCTGAAGGGTATTTAGGAAGGTTCCTGCTTTGCCAGGCTCTTCCTGGAACTCTAAAACGTGCTCGCAAACCCAAGAGCACCTTTTCCTGGGAAATTTGGGACAATACTTCTTAGAAATCCAGCGGAAGATGAGCTGGTGGGGACAATAAATACTGCTGTGGGTGGAATATGTAGATTTTATGCTGAATTGCTAATTTATTTCAATGATATTTTGGAGAAAAAAAGAGTTTGTAGGGCCAGGCAGTGTGGTGCTTCTAAAGTCAGGTCTAGGGACTGCTCCCGCCTCTCTTTCTTCAAGAACCAGAGACTTCTGTGACAGCATGTGGTGACCTCTAAACCTTCTCCTGCAGA
This sequence comes from Donacobius atricapilla, assembly GCA_013397315.1. Lineage (NCBI taxonomy): Eukaryota > Metazoa > Chordata > Aves > Passeriformes > Mimidae > Donacobius > Donacobius atricapilla. The sequence goes on along the minus strand of WBMY01010767.1, from coordinate 43,719 downwards.
ATCCCTGCAGAGCCAGGGATTGGAAAGTCCAATTTTCAAGGTGACTCTCAGAAATGCCATTGTGCCAGTTCATTGTCACGGGTGCCTCTACTCCAAACATGCTCAATAAATCTTGAAGATTTTTTTCTCTTCTGAGGAACCTCACCTGAGGCTCTGACACCAGCTGGGTAAATTGCCTTTGTCACTGTTTCTTAAAATTTAATGATCTGGGGATGTGTTTGGGGAAGAAAAGGGAAAATTGAGGAGATTTTAGATCTGTGTGGTGAAAGCCAGGAAAGTTACACATAATTGCTCTTTCTGTATAATTTCATGAGTCGTTCCTGTGTGTGGTCCCAACATCAAATAATTGGCTACAGTGCACTTACTTTATTTGGAGTCTTGATTTTTATGCTTGCATAGATTAGAAGGATTTTGGAGTTGCTTTTCTTCTGGGTTTGGTAGCGATGCAGAGCAGAAAATTCCCCAAATCTTCCAAGGACCCATTTCTGTAGGAATTGCCCATTTGTAGCTCCATGAACGTGTCAGAACAAGGATTCAGCACCAGGAATTAACAGGTGATGTTCCTTCCAATCTGAAATTATGCCTTTGGGCCACCAGGAACTCGTGTGCTTTTGTCTGGAAGGACTGAAGGTACAAAGGATATCACCAGAAGGATATAAATCATGGAAAATAGTACATTAAATTTTACAAGATTCCCATAAAAGCCTGTGGATAATGAAACTTTCAGTAATGAGGAGCAGCAAATTTTGGCTGTTCACTGGCATGAAAAACAAGACCCAAGAGCCTTTTTTTCAGCTGCTTTGCTTAAATGAGTTCCCAAAGTTGGCTTTTTAGGGATCAGACCGGAGCTATTAGAAAGCTCCTTGCAGCAGGTTGGTCCTTGGGAAATGGCAGCACTGAGCAAATGAATTCCAATTGGAGCAGAGGTTTTTGCAGGGCATCATCAGAGCAGGGATGAGGGAAGCTCCCCCCTGGGTAACCCTGGAATTAACTCATGAATTCCTCTGGTGGAGAATCAGTGATGCACATGGTTCAGCTTCTAGGGGTTTAACCCACAGCTCAACTTTTGCCTGCTTGAACACAGAGTTGAGCATTTCCAGATGAAAAATTTGGTTTGGTTGATGAAAAATTTGTGAAAATGGCTGCAGTTTTATTAGAGAATGTGGCAAGATCATCATTCCTTCAAGTTGTTGTCTTAGAAGGCTTTTGATAAGATGCATTTAAATGCTCCGCTTCACAAGAAGTTTGCAGACTTTGCTGGGCAAGAGGATCAGTCCAGTCAGAGTGGGTTCAGGAAAGGCAGGTCCTGCTTGGCCCATCTGATCTTCTGTGGACAAAGTGACCCCTATGGAGGATGAGGGAAAGGCTGGGGATGTGTCAGGTGTGCCCAGAACATTCTCCTGGAGAAAGCTGTTGAATCTTCATCAAGGACCTGGGCGAGGGGATGCAGGGCACCCTCAGCACTGGGTTGGGTGGGAGTTGATCTGCTGGAGGCTTGGAAAGCTCTGCAGAGCCCTTGGGTGGATCCCACCTGCCCCAGGGACCCGTGAGCATCCCAGTGGTGTGGATTGACCATTTCTGTTGGAAATGGAATGGCCATTGACCATTTCCCTTGGATTCTGGGGCTTGGTTCTGCTCCCCATCCCTGCCTTCCCCTGGCTGCCCTGAGAACAGGGTTTTGCTGTTAAAGACTGAGACAGCAGAGGCATTTGGTGCCTCAGCCTCTTCCTTTTGTCACTATTTCCACCACATCCAGCAAAGGATGGAGATTCTCCCTGGCCCACCTTTGATTGCTGACATATTTGTAGAAATATTTTTATTGTCCTTTACAGCAATAACCAGGTTAAGTTCTATCTGGGCTTTGGCCCTTCTCATTTTCTCCCTTCACAACCTCACAACATCCTTCTATTCCTTGTGGGCTGCCTCCTGCTTCTTCCAAAGGCCAGGAACTCTCCTTTTCCCCTCAATTCCTGTCAAAGCTCTCTGTCCAGCCAGGCTGGTCTTTTTCCTGCCTGCTCATCCCTTGGCTCATGGGGACGGCCCGCTCCTGTGCCTTCAGGATTTCCTTCTTGAAGGATGTCCAGCCTTCCTGGACTCCTCTGCCCTCCAGGGCAGGCTCACAAAGAAGTCTCAGCCAAGCTCCTGGATGGACCCAGTCTGCCCTCTGACAGTCCAAGGTGGCAGATCTGCTCTCCCCCCACTTCCTTCCAAGAATCAAAGCTAGGAATTCCTTCTCAATCCCAAAGAATAACGAAGTTATTCATATTCCCAGTTTAGGAGTAAATACAGGCAAAGCTCTCCCTTCTGAGAGCTGATCTCTAGGGACAGCTTTCCTCATCCATGGATTCCTCTGCCCTCACAGAGCAGCACAGGGGGCTGCAGTTTTCCAGGTGAGCTCCTTAATAAATGCCTGGGTCCTTTGATGCCTTTCTGGAAGAGGAATGGGGCAGGAGGAGCTTGTTCCTGTGATGCCTTAAGTTTGAGCTTTCTTGTTTTCAGGTTCTGTGCTGCCCAGGGGTGCAGTTCTGAGCTCACATTCAGTGTCACTCAGATCTGCACACAGCAGGGACACAAAACAAATCCTTTTCCTGCTGCAGACCAAGGACAACTTTCAGGCCCAAAAGCACAAACAAGGCTGGGCTGGAGGGAGGAACAAGAAGGATGGGACCTCACACCCTGAACCTGTAATTGGACAATTAAACCCCAATATGCAAATGGACCAAAACTTATCAAAGTGTGAGACCTCGTGACCATTTGTCCATTTTGTGACCATTTTGGGTCCATCTTGAGTGTAGCCCTGGCCAGGCTCTTGTCCTGCCCAAGGTGTACCCTAAAGGCCTTTCAGTTAATGCCTACTTTATTCTCCAGCTCTGTCCAGTCTCAGTTCCAGGTCAGCCTTCCCAAGGCATCACCTGGGCTAGAGCTTTGTGGTCAGTCAGCCCCTTGATGACATTAAATGGCAGGAGAGGATGTTTGAGGTGCAAGAGACATGAGAAAAGGACATCCTCAGTTACCCAGGGTTGGGATCTTGGCAGATCTCACAAATAAATGGGCCCCCAGAAGCTGCAGGGCTCCTGTTTAATAGCGACAACGTGCAGGGAACACACTGAAAACAGGCTTCACACTCTTTCATCAAACAACCAGGTCTGACAGAGCCTCCAGACCCGTGTGCAGCTCCCAGCTATCAAATTGTTCACTTTGCTCTTGTTTGGAAGAGATGTAAATCAATGTCCTGACTATTTGAGGATGCTGGGAATTGGTTTGCTCTTTGGAAAATAGAAGAGTGTTTGTCTCAGTGTGCTGGCAGAGTTCTCAGCGAGATTATTGCTTTTACTCCTCTTCAATGCTGTCCTCACATTTGGCTACTGCTCCATTTCTTCCCTCTTGGGTGTTCATTGTGTGATACTAAGAATAATTTACAAGCTGCTTACAGAGGGAGTGCAGCCTCATGATGGGACCTGTCCTCTGAGGGGCTGCTGAGGCTGGGAAATATCGGCATTGAACTCAGAGAAACAAGATATTTAGGGGTTGTTTTTTTTAAAGAAGAGGTTAAACCTTTCTTCCTGTAGTATTCCCAGTGTTTTTTCACAGCTCTGGTTCCAAAGAGTTCATTTTCTGTGTCTGTGCCTGAGTTTTGTTGTGGGTTTTGGAGAATAACAAACGACAGTAACGGAGTGGGCAGAGACCAGGCCTGCAGCCACAAAGTCCTTTGCAGCTCTGTGGGGTGAAAGGTCTGTGATAGAGCTGAGCTTTGAGCAGGAATAGTTCTGCATCCAGTTGTTAAATTCCAATTGGTGTTTGAAATGTCTTCTTTTTTTTTGAAATGTCTACTACCCTTCCTGTTTTTTGCTGGTTTTTTTTTTTTTAATTAATGTGTTCTGGGTGTTTCTAGTTGCTTGTCCTGTAACTTGCTCACATTTAATTGAAAGAAGTGTGTGTGAGAGAGAAAAAAGCAATGTTTCGTTTTCCTGGTGTTCACTGTCAGAGGATCATGGAACAATTTGGAGTTGGAAGGGTCTTTTTAAAGGTCATCCAGTCCAACCCCCCTGCCCTGGGCAGGGACATCTTCCACCATCCCAGGCTGCTCCAAGCCCCAATGTCCAGCCTGGCCTTGGACACTGCCAGGGATCCAGGGGCAGCCACAGCTGCTCTGGGAATTCCAGCCCAGGCAGGAATTCCTGCCCAAGATCCCAGCCCAGCCTGGCTCCAGAGCCTGAGATCGGATCCATCTCCTCTCCAAGAAATTTATGGAGCAAGGGGCTGAACTTGGAATCTCAGGAAACCATGGAGGGTCTCCCTTCCCTTTCCCTCTCTTTTCTCTCCCCATTTTCCATAAAATCCCTCGGAATNAGCCTGGCTCCAGAGCAGGATCCATTCTCACCTCTCTCTCTCCTGCTGCTCTGGGTTCAAACATGAGACCATGTGAGCCATGAGCTCGGTTTGAGCCATGCGTGCAGAGTTTGGGGTCACACTGAGGGAAAAAAGGAACCTCTCCATTGATTGGGCCTGAGGTTGGTGTAAACTGGCCCTGAGGGAAGCATTACCCATTTATTGTGATTATTTATAAACTGGCACCATCCTTGGGCTGTTCTTTTCTTGATCTTGCTGTGCCTTAGCCCTGGTGCTGCTCCTCTGGTCAGAACCCAGCCTAAGGCAGCTCCCTGTGCCATTCCTCACTCCTGCCGTGTTCCTTCCATCCTTCTGCTGGATCCTGTGACATTTCTTCAGCTTCTTGGAAAAGTTTCGAAGGGAAAAAAAATCTGTTGAGGGGTTGAAGCCATGGGAGTCATCTGTCACCCAGCAGCCTTTTCAGAGCTCAGCCCCAGTCAGATGAAACAGCCTTTGGGTTTTAATTTTGATCCAAGGATCTGGTGTGGTGGATGGCACAGCATGGCTGTAGATCTTCCAAGATGCTTTTAATTCAGTTTGCCTTGCAGACACTTAGTTCACATAAGTGTTTAAATATATTTATTAAACGTTTCACCCAGTCTTTAACAGAGCCACACTTTTGTTGTTGCTGGGTGTTATCTGTAAATTAAGAAATGTTGCTTAATGAACCTACTTAAAACAAGTAGAGTCTCTCTTGCTTTCCCATCCCCTGTCTCTTAGCAACAGGATTTCTCCCTGTGCAATCCCTGTTACTTCAGGACCGTGTCTGCACTATCCTCTCTAATTCTTCTCACTTTACCCTTCCAGAAGCCTTGCTGGAAGATTTGAGTAACTTCATCAACCCCTTGACAGACGTAATAAAGCAGAAAAAGATAAAATCAAACAATCAGTCACTTCGGCAGCGTAAACTTTGCTGAATTCATCAGCAGTCCCTTAAGCTCGATAGTGTTTGTAATGAAAATTCCTCTCTTGTGAAGAAAATAGCAAGGAAAAACAGCTGGGGAAGAAACTGAGTGGGTTTTAGCTCCTTGAAACACATTCAGGGGATTTGTAGGGGTATTGTACTTTCTCATAATTGTACCAGACTCCCTCTATTTCCTAACACAGAATTTACACCATGAATCGTTCCTAAATCAATCCAGCATGCAGGCTGCTGTATTTATGTCTAGGGAAGCCCCCAAGCAAACAGAAACATCCACTGCTTCCCCAAAAATTCCAGGTGTTTGTGGTTTCCTTGTTCATCCTTGGTTGCTCCACGTGCTGGGAGTTGTGTGAAGGCAGAGGAGCTCCCGTGCTGCTCCTTCAGGGTGCTGATGTTGGGTTCAGTTGACAAAATCTGGGATTGAAATCTCTTCCAGTGCGAGACTCAAGCCTGCTGGAAATCAAAGAGGACACAGACCTGGATCCGGAGGAGAACAGCGCTGCCTTCATGGGAATCCTCATCAAGGGGCTGGCCAAGCTGAAGAAAATCCCAGAAACGGTGAAAGCCATCCAGGATCGCTTGGAACAGGAGCTCAAGCAGATTGTGAAGCGCTCCACCACTCAGGTGGCTGACAGTGGTTACCAGAGAGGGGAGAATATTTCCCAGGAAAATCAGCCTAGGTAAGGTTATTTCGACTCCAAGCCCTTGACTGCTGCTGCTGCAAAAAAAAAAATTATAAAAAGTCCTAATTGATAATATGACTTGAAATGAGAAAATTCAGCTCGGTGATTTCGAGTGTAGCGGAGTCCAATTAAGCTGATGCAGGTGCAAAGCTTTGAAATCATGTATGGAACTAATTCCATCACAAATGTATGGCCAAGTCTCTTAATTGTTTTGCAGCCCCATTTACGTTAATAGCAAGGTGTGGAAGCCAACTGAGCACTGTGTTTGTGCTGCTCCTCAGAATTCGCTGGGACTGGCCTTTGGAACAAAAGGATTCCAGCAGGAGTCTCTTCCAGCTGAAATATTCATCTCCACGTTGTCGTGATTGTTGTCCAAAGGGAATTAATGGCAGAAAATTAAAGTGTGTATCTTCATTATGTGCAATATTTGTAGTGGAAAATCACTCCCAAGGAAAACATCAGCTTGATAAAGACTCCTTTTTTTAATTCCTCTCATTAGCACTGCTGTGGAAACAATTTCGTTTTGAAAAATTCGTAGAGTTACGGTGCTGATAACTCAGTGAAAATGAGCTTTTTTGAGATGGGTCAGAGGGCAGAATTTGCGTTTCGGATGCCAAGAGTGCAACATATTCTTGATACTTGTTTTATGAACCAGTCTGGAGAGGTTGTGTGGCTCCTGGTTGTCTGTTGAAATGGATAAGTTGGATCCGATCATAAATCAATGCCATTAACCTGCCCAGAGGGCTGAGGGAGGCACAGAAAGGTTTAATGGGTTTTGGCACCCGTTGGAAAGCGTGAGCCTTTAAGATGCTCGTATTCTAGAGCCATGGAAAGTGTCTTGGATTCTTCTTGAATACAGACATAATTAGAACTGGTTCTAAACCTAAATCACTCCTGAAGTTTACAGCAAGCAGGTGAATTCATTTATATTGAAAAGAATAAATTACAGTATGGAAGGGTGTCCTCACTCCTTAAATTAGCTTCAGTTTTAAATCAGAGACTTTCCTGCTGTCAGGGGAAAAATAAATCTGAACAACAAGGCCCTGCTGCTTCAACAGAGCTCTGTAAGACCTGAAATTTGGGCACAGTGCAGAGCTCTGCTGAACTGTTCATTAGGCTGTCAGATGATCCTGGAAGTCCCTTCCGACCCAAACCATTCTGTGACCAAGGATGAGGCTGATGATCTGCTTGGGAAATTCTGGTGGCATTCCTTTTTAAGACCCCGTGCAACAATTATTTACAGCCCCTCTGCTTGTACAAGAGAGAAATGATTTGTAGAACCTGGCCAGAAAAGCTGCAGATGTGATAACAGCCAGTGCTGATCTCATTCTTCTTACTTTTTAAGTTTAACTCTCTTTTCTTCCCTTCCTTAATAAGCTTTTCCATGTAGGTTTGTGCAGCCACCTTTTACAATTGTGTATAAAAATAGTGTTAATTACTCCCAAATTTTTAAACTCGAGATTTTTCTGGTTTGTGATGACTCTTTGGGTGTTATCTCAGACCCTCAATGCTTCAGGCAGGACAGGAGCAGTTCCAAGCAGCTCCTTGTCCCTGGGGGAGGATAACTTTGAAAACTCTGCCTGAATCAGACCATGTTTTAGCTGAGCTCAGCTCTAAGTGGGCAACTTTAAATTCTTAAATATTCTTCTTTTCATTCTTCTTCAATTCATTCATTCATTCATTCATTCTTCTTCAATTCTTCGAATTTTTCTTTAAATTGTTAATTCCTAAAATTTTAGATCTCTGTGCTTGAAAGAAGTTTATGGAGAAGGGCTTAACTATAGGAATTGCCTCTGCCTTATCCTTAATTAGTGGCTCATCAGTTACACCTTCACATTTAGAGTTCTTTACCTGGGGTTTTGGAAGGCAAAGTGTCCCAGAAGAGGCTGTGTTGAGTTTCCTTGGGGTGCTGCTGCACAAACCTGTGGGGCTGCCCTGAATTTTGGAAGAGTTTGGACTTTAGAATAACAATGCGGATGGATGCCTACTTGAGGGACAGATTTATAGGACATTTTGGTAAGGAAACAATAAAAACCCAGTCCAAGAAGAGATGGGAGATTGACACTTCTGCTCCTAAATCCTCTTGCCTGGATTCCATGTGCTTTTCCCTACATGCCTGTATTATATTTTGACTTTTGCCCTCATCTCCAGGCTTCGAAATAAACACAGGAATTATGTCCAGGCCACCCCTCTGAGCAGGCACAGACTGAATTGTCATTAAAGTCCTCACTGAGGTGGCAGCTGTCACTGGGCATCATTTCACTCCCATTATTGCCTGGACCATGGAAGTCCCCTCTGGGTGTGTGTCACTGTCCCCAGCACATTTCCCTCTCTCTGGGTGCAGGGGTTAGGAGGTGGCTGTGACAAATTTCCTGAGCCAGGCTCCTGTCACTGCATGTCCCTGTTCAGTTCAGGGCACTCCCTGCTCCGACCCCATCCAGGCCAGGATATTCGATGAGTTTTGTCTCCTTGCCTGTGTCTCTTTTAGGTCACCTTCTTTCAAAAATGACCTGAACAGATTTATAGGATTTTTAGGGAAAAGAAAAATGAAGCTGAGAGGTGCTGGCTAAGCAGAAAACAGGGAATGCAGTTACGAGAATGGAAAATGTACTGGGGTGGCAGCTACTGGCACTGGAGTGTGGATCTGGGGGATTTCGTGCCCACCAGTCTGGAACATGGGAACAGGGAGACACTGGAATTTCAGACAAAAAGGATCTGATCAGTGAAGTATTACCTCTAGTAGTGGCTCCATAAACAAGTTGATAATGTGCGGTCAGGCTCACCTAGTGAGAATAAAGTGATGACAGGAAATATCAGAAAGCTGAAATACCAACCCTCATCACTTGCCATGATTTGTCCAATTCTCCAGGTAGTTCAGTTCTGCAAAACTGTTCTTTCCTTGGGTAGCAAGGAGGTGTAGGGATAACTGAGTTCTTGTTTGTCATGGAATGTTGGTGGAAGCTGGGCTGGCACTGAGAACATTTTCTCAGTGGTACAGAATAAATTTAGTTCCATAATGTCGCATTTTTTAACATTTGCTGCTATTCTGAAATATGAAGAAAAGGGATGTATACAGATTTTTTTTTTGAGTTTTGTTTGGATAGGTGTCTTGGTTGCGGTGGCTCTTTGTTTTTGAGTCAAGAAGGTCATGAATTAATTCAGAGGGCTGGAGCCAGGCTGGGAGAGCTGGGACTGTTCTCCTGGAGAAGGGAGGGATCCAGAGAGAGCTTCCAGCACATTCCAGGGCCTGCAGGGGCTCCAGGAGAGCTGCAGAGGGACTGGGGACAAGGCTGCAGGGACAGCACACAGGGAATGGCTTCCCACTGCCAGAGGGCAGCGCTGGATGGGAGATTGGGCAGGAATTCCTGCCTGGGCTGGGATTGCCAGAGCAGCTGTGGCTGCCCCTGGATCCCTGGGATGTCCAAGGCCAGGCTGGACAGGACTTGGAGCAGCCTGGGATGTTGAGGGTGTCTCCAAAGCCATTCCCTGTTCCTGTGAACGCTGAAGGTGCTGGAGAAGGAGTGGAGCAGCTCCAGCTCCTGCCCTGGGGATCTCAGCTTCTGCTGGGCAGACTTGGAGCATGTGGTGGCTCCAAAGCTGCTGCAGGAAATGTGATGGAGCCTGTCTGTCAGAGCTACAAGTGCCTAACATATGGATTTGGGAAGTGTTATCCTCACGTTTCGGAGGGGTTGTGTGGGGACTCGAGTTGCTCATTAAACGGCGCTGAACTCCATCAGGATTCTTCTGTTCCCGAGCAGTAAAGAGTGTGATGGCTCTGCCTCGTCACAAACTGTTCAGGACTTTGCAAAGGGGCTTTAATTACAGTAATTGGGCAGTAAGGAGCCATAGGAGCAGGTACAGTGCAGTGGATTTAGATGATGTTGTAGCCATAACAAATACCAGAGTAAAATCATGGCAAGTGATGAGGGTTGGTATTTTAGCTTTCTGATATTTCCTGTCATTTGAAACCTGCCAAATTAACTTAATAGCTCAGAAAGAATTCCTTTTATCCTGTTTGTGTGGGTAACTCAGGTTTTTTTTTGCCTTGAGACTCATACTTTTCCTGGAAGAAGAGCAGGTTGTTTCCCTCCTCGCCTGCAGCCCTGCCTGGGGTCTCACAATGGCTCTAATGTTCTGTTAGTCCAGTTTAATTACTGTGGGGTTATTAATTGTTTTGTCTTAAGTGATAATGATCACTTTTAAAGTGAGCAATGCTGATATGGGGAAAAAGGGAATGAGGAGAAAAATCCTCAGGAATGTTCAGACACCAAATGTGAGCCCACAGAGAGTTTGAAGCCAGGTGACCTCAGCATGTCACAAAACAGGACCATGCCCTGTCCCCCTGCCCCGCTGTGTGCCTGTGGAATGTTCCAGAAGCTGAGCAGAGCTGCTTCTCTGGTTCCCAGGTTGCTGCTGGAGCTGCTGGAGCTGCTCTTCGACAAGTTCAACGCCGTGGCCGCCGCGCACTCAGTGGTGCTGGGCCACCTGCAGCAGACAGTGGCCTCCCCCTGCAGCCAGCACGACGGGGAGATCAAGCTCTACGACATGGTGGACGTGTGGGTGAAGATCCAGGATGTCCTGCAGGTAAGAATCCCTCAGGTGGGCATGTTCCCAGCTTGGAACAGCCTTTAGAACTGTGACAGAGAGTGCCTGTCGTGCTCAGCACTCCGCAGTGCTGGGATTTTGTCTTTGGGGTTTTTTTTGGTAAGTGGCCACATTTACAACAGATTGTAAAACTCCAAAGAGCTTAAATATCAGCAAAAAAAAAAATTCCTGTGGATTCATCCTTCTGGTGTTTGGAAAGGTTGATTCCTTTTGCCTACCAAGTGATTTATCAGCAGCTTTCGAAGTGACATTTTTGTTCTGTGTTACCATGTCATGCCTGTCTTATAAAGTGTCACAGCTCTAATGGCTTGTCTTCTGCTGTCATTGTGGCTGGCTTTAGGCAGCTGAGACACTTGCTGCCAGCGTGTTTGCAGCAAATTCTTATTTGATTCTTCCTCTGAACTGCAAGAGACCAAAGCTGTACCTTGCTTGGGCTTTATTCAGGTGCTGTGCCTCTCACCCGGGGATGTGAGGCTCTCTCAAGCAGCAGAGCTCTCATCTGTCACCTGTCTGTTCTCATTCTTGCTGTGTTAGTATGTTCAGTGTTACACTAAACACACGTTTGGTATATTTTATTTATTTTTTATTTGGAGATTACCTTTATACACGGTGCACAGATGTGGAACTTCACCTGGCACGTGACAGAGGAGGTCAAAGGAGTGAGCCTGGCATTATTTACAGGAGGGGGAAGGATTTGTGGGCTGGTGATGGAAAATGCTCTCTGCCTCCTGTCCTAACTGACTTCTTCAGTTTGGGGCTGGTTTGGAGCTGTTGCTGTGCAGGATTGTTTGACTGTGCAGTGATGCAGATTTTTTCCTTACACAAATACCCCAACAGCATGCATGGTGTGAATTTAAATCCTTGCACGTGCTAAATGTAAGGTGTGGGCCTTCAATCCCCTCCACTGAATCCTTACCCACAGATTTGTCTTTCTAGAGGAATTATTATTTAAAAATCTTGATCATGTTTCCCCATGCCACAAACTTGCAGCTCCCTTGAATACTGTTTCTGCAAAAATTTCCTTGGAAATGTCCTGCCAGAGGTTTATGAGGGCTTTTCTGAACAACAGAATGTCACACAATTGAAGTGGGAATAAAGAAGGGAAGAATAAAAGGGAAGAATTACGTTTAAGCATATGTGTAATGGGTTTGGAATGGAGAATCTGCAGCCATCTTCCTGTGATCCGTGAGGTCCAGAAAAACTTGGAGCTTCGAGTTCTGCAGATTTTGCTCCAGAAAGACAACACCTTGGAGTAAGAACCCTCCCCAGATTGTTCCTTCAGTGTAGCAGAACATCAAGGCTGGATATTCCTGTCCTCTGTGGGAGTTTGGGATGGGTTCAGTCCTGGGGCGTGGTGAAATTTGGAGCGATTCCTGTTGGCTGCTCCTGAACAACGTTGATAGAACTCGAAGCCTGTGGAGGTGTGAGCACTGGGGAGTGAAAGTTGCTTTCGGAGGCAATGTCTGACCAAGATCTGTGGGAAAAGTGTGCCAAGAAAAACACAACAACCCACTTTGGAAAGGTTTCATTGTTCTTGGGAGTCAGGGGGAGTCGGAAAAGCTTCCAGAAGAGCTTGTACAATGCATAAAAGCAGCACTTTAAGATCCATAATCTCTTGCTGGTTTAAGGTAAGAAATGAGCATTGACTAGCATGAAAGGGAGGAAATGCTGCATTTCTTTGTTCAAAATCTCGTGGGTGTTTGTACCTTGGTTCTACTGGAGTGGCTTAAAATATTTTTATCTTAGAGTGTTAAGAAAACCTTTGATCCCAAAGCTTAAATTATCTGTGGCCTGCTTTTCTGAGTAAGGACAGTTTTTGGAGAGGAGATCTTAACGTTCGCAGCAAGGGGAGCAGAAAACTCAGTTTTAAAAGTGTTTAAAGCTGTTGGGGGAGGCTGCAAACTTGGAGCAAGCAGCTCAGGGAAGCAATGCAATTCCTTCAAGTCCCAGTGAATGGAATTTGGTCACCAGAGCAGAGCAATGTCACACTAGTGCAGTTGGCAGGGATAACATCCTGCACGTTTGCACTGAGAAATTCCTTCCAGCAGCGTTTTCTCTCCATGTCTGTACAAAATAACAGGAGCACGTGGTGGGCTGGAAATTTGGGCTTGTGGGGAAGGAGTTGTTTTCTGCAGCTCGTTTTTGGAGCTGGATTTCTGAATAATAACTACATATACACAACTGCAATCATTCCCTAATAACTGCACCAGGCACTCTGGTGTAATGTGGGAGGTGGCTCAGCGTTGAGCAGTGTCGAGGTACAAAACATGCAGATATTAAATATTTTTGACCTTCTCTGAGAATGGAGGAATAACACAGAAGACAGAGTGACCTTTTCCAGTTGGTAGTGGAGTGCTAGAAAACAAACAAACAAACAAAAGCAGTTTATCAAACTATTAGAGCAGCCTTGTTCAGGAAAAAAATGAAGTTATTTCCTTGTCTCAAAGCCAGCGTAGCCCTTGGTCATGTTGTTCCATCGATGGGAGAGGGGGAAAATATGTTTAAATTTTAACTCAAAGTTTGGAATTTTGTGTGGAGCTAATGAGCTCTTCAGTGCAGGAGCGGGTGGAGCATCCTCCTGAAAAACCTCATTAATGTAGGATCAGGGCCTGGCTGGAGAGAGCTGGGAGCCATGTGCTGACGTGAGTGGTTGTGTCAGGGCAAATAGTGAGGGGATTCTGAGGTTTCCTGGGACAGTTCAGGGTCTGCGCTGGATCATACAGAACTGTTGGAAAGAGTCCAGAGGACTCTGCCCTGGAGCCAGGCTGGGAGAGCTCACCTGGCAAGGAGAATGCTCCAGGGAGAGCTTCCAGCACATTCCAGGGCCTGCAGGGGCTCCAGGAGAGCTGCAGAGGGACTGGGGACAAGGCTGCAGGGACAGCGCACAGGGAATGCTGCAGGACGCTGCTGCAGGACTGGTGACTTGTCCTGTTGGTGACACGACCTGTTAATCTGGAGCTGTTTGCCTCCAAGGAAGAAATCTTCTCTACTTTCTTAGTGGTGAATTTGTCGTTGATGAGTCTCAGGTTTTTGGGGTCTATATTTTTCTCCCTCCTACAGAAGAGAGGGAAAAATCGCACATATTTTCTCTGGGACATGAATCTTTAGCAAGCTCTGTGGTGGGCTGTCTGCTGAGACGACACTGACAACTAATACATTCCTTCTTGGGGGTTTTTCTGTCTAATGCTTTCCCGTGTTTTCCAAAATTGGTCTCATTTAGCAGCCCAAACATTGCTGAAACCATAAGGAAACTGGGGAAGGAGGAGCTGAAGCCTCCTCTCTGCCCACACACTCCTGTTGTGGTACTGCAGAGCTGGGGACATCAGACACTGAGCGCTGAGAAACCTCTCTTCAGGATGCTCCACCATCCTCACGTCCTTGCTGATAAAAAGGAACGGCATTTGATGGAGGGAGCAGGGACATGGGATCATTGTGAGCCTCACATCTGGGTCTGGCGGTGGGCAGTCGGAGTGATCTCGCAGAAAAGCTGCATTTAAATTTAAATTGCAGTATCACACTTGGCCAGGAGTCCTGGGAGAGCACTTGGAGATGAATTTCAGGGCTCTGCTGCAGGAACCTGAGTCCCTCGTTGGTTTTTAAGGGAATTAATGGCATAAAACACTAGCACTCAGGTGAGCAGGGGAACGTCTGTGCACTTCAGCAGCCTCAGTTTTTCTCAGTGGGAAAGGTGTGGGGAGGTTGCAGCTCCATCCCAGCCTCTGCCAGCTGTGCTGTCATCCCACCCTTCCTTTTCCACAGCCCAGGATGTTCTCCTTGCTCTGGCAGCGCTGCTCATTCTCCTGCCAGGAATTTCATTTGAGGGAGCTGATTTGGCCACGGGTTTGCTCCTGGCTGCCTTTTCTGCTCGCTCAGGTCCCTGAGCTGTGTCACAGGAGCAGGCCAGGGAGGGAAGGCACCATGGAAAAGGGAAGGGAAAGGGATTTTTCCAGAGCTCTCATCTGTCTGTTCTCTCATTTTTGCTGTGTTAGTATGTTCAGTGTTACACTAAACACACGTTTGGTATATTTTATTTATTTTTTATTTAGAGATTACCTTTATACACAGTGCGCAGGTGTGGAACTTCACCTGGCACATGACAGAGGAGGTCAAAGGAGTGAGCCTGGCATTATTTACAGGAGGGGGAAGGATTTGTGGGCTGGTGATGGAAAATGCTCTCTGCCTCCTGTCCTAACTGACTTCTTCAGTTTGGGGCTGGTTTGGAGCTGTTGCTGTGCAGGATTGTTTGACTGTGCAGTGATGCAGATTTTTTCCTTACACAAATACCGCCACAGCGTGCAGGGTGTGAATTTAAATCCTTGTACGTGCTAAATGTCAGGTGTGGGCCTTCAATCCCCTCCATGACTCCTTACCCAAGGGAAGGGTTTTTCTCTCAGCTGAAGCTGCTCACTGGAGCTGCTCGTGGAAAACCCAAGTGCTTTTTGCTGGGCAGCTCAGCACAGGTCAGAACCTTTGCATTTAAAAGCTGAATGAGCCGTTTGTGACACAGTTGGTTCTCAGAGTGTAAAATCAGCTCCTTGCATGAGAGCTGTTAATGTGCCATAAATCCTGGTTGGAATGCCAGAGCAATATCTGAAATTGCTGCTGCCTTTGGGAAGTTCACCAGGTGATGTTTTGAACCCCAAGCAGTTATTTTTCACAAAGTGTCTCCACAGATATTTAATGGCTTTGTGGTCATCCTCCAAATAATGGGCCTGACAGTCTTTGTGGTTCTTTTAAAATGGTGTGACGTGTGTGGAACTGCTGCCCTTGGACTCCTGACTGGTTTGTCTCACTAATGCTCATCTCATTGAGAGAACACTGGGCATAAAAGGGATTTGTCTGCAGCTTTAAAAAAGAAAAAACACAGCTTCACTCAGTCTCTAGCAGGAGAAAGTGAGGGGGGAGAATTCCACTCCTCAGAATGCTGATATTTAAAAATGGAATTTAAATAATTAGAGTAGGTCACTTGGTATTTTTCCCTCCCCTTGTTATTTGAAGTGAGCTCAGCACATGGAGGAATAAATCCAGCAGGGTGTTACAGTGTTTTCTGCAAATATGTGCTGCTGAGAACGTGAGAATTTCTGGGGAAGTTTATGGTGCAGGAAGAGTTTCATCTTTCTGGATCTATGGAGGAACCAGCTGATTTTGCGGGAAGGTATTTCTTCAAAATTTGGCCTTGCCAAGAAAGTTTGTAATGTCCTGCCTCCCTTCTCTATAGAAATGGTTTATAGATTTGCTCCAATGTACCTAAAAATTGAAGTCTTCTTGGAATTTCAAACAGAAAATAAATTGGTACCTCTCTCAAGCTCTTAAGAAGGTGCACTTGGAATTTGGGCCTGGATGAAGGAGAAAAAATTGTGTCAGGAAGTGCAGAGAGATTTCATGGAATCAACAGGAGATGGCAATGGCATCCTGGCCTTATAAAAACAAAGAATATGAAGTAGAAATGCCCCAGATTGATCTGTTTTCTCTTTGACTGGAGGGTTCTGGCTAAGCTGTGTTCAAAACTAACTGAATTATGTGGTAACAGGTACCTGGACAAGCTCCAGAGCTGAGCTGGCTGCAGACATTGGATTATTTTCTTTCCCAGGGATGGCCCTTGTTAACCGAGCTGTGCCAGATTTTATTTTATATTCTGTTAGCCGGGTGACAGAGCAGAATTTCTCTCCCATACTCCTGCATGAACAGTTTTTGTTTGGACACTTTTTATCCTGGAGCTGTTGATCCAATGCATTTCATAACACCAGAATTCATGCTGAAGTTCAAAGAGATCAAGCCCAGAATAAAAATTATTTGTTTAAACAACGCACAGTCACTTGTGCAGCTCATTGCAGAGGAGGTCAGTGGGCTTTGGGGAGATTTTAAAAAATATTAACTCCTTTAATGAAATATTTGCAGGTTTACGAGCAAGGAAAAAAATTCATCATCTTTGTTCCATGCTGTAGAGCATCAAGCTGCTCTGAACTTCATTTAAGGTGGATTTTCCTTTTAATTGTTTATTATATTTAGTTATATTACAGTTTTAAAGGGGTTTTGGAGTTTATACCTAAATATTCATATAACTAAATCCTCGTGAGTCAAAAGCAACTTCAACTCTGCTGAAGGTGCCGAAAAAGGTGCCCGAATTCTTGTAGAGAGAAATAATTTCAAAAAGCTGTTTGGTGGAGTTGTGAAAGTCAAAGTCAGCTCTGCTGAGTGTTAGGCTGAGAGGAAAAGGTTGGGAATACAGGATAGGGAGTGACACATTCCCTACTTCAGTATTTGGCAGCTGGCACAAAACCTGTGCCTTGTGAACCCTGGGCCATCATTAAATTCTTTTTAATTGATGCTGTTTGAGAAACACGGAATTTTTTCCAGCTCTTTTTCCCCAGTGATGCTGCTTGGAAGCTTTTCTTTCTCAAGGTGGAAGGTTCTCTGATGAGGACTCAGGGGGGTGTGAAGTGACCGTCACACCTGGTGTGTGTCTGTGATTCCAACAGGAATGTGAGTTTTGGAAGTGAAGGATGCAGAATTCCCAGCCTGGACAGGGCCTGTTAGCCTTCATCATCTTGGAGCTGATAAATAATGGGATGATGTGGGAGAAATGGAAACTCTGCTGCAGATTTGTGCCCTATTGACGCAGTTTGTCACGCACACACAAACACACACTCACACTTTGATCAGAAGGCATGAACTAAAACTCTACTTTATTTGAAAGTCTGACTCCATATATAGTATCTCTAAAAAAGGCCAGGGACTGGGGGAGAAGGTTGACACCTCTCCCCATCCTGTTGGTCAAGACAACTGTCCATCAGCTGTCCGTATCTCTAAGAACAGGAATGAAAACTACTTTGAAACTATACAATAACATTGGCTGTGTTTACAGACCGGAGCGTAAGAAAAAACTCAAAACATAAAACTGTAAAACAGAAGAGAAGGCTAAAAAAATTAAGACGACACCCTATCTTTTATTTTAACCATTTTTGAACAGTTTTGTCAGCTCTGATGTGGATTTTCCCCTGCTCCGTTTTCTGTCAGTGTCTGCTGCACTTCATCCCTGCTGTCAGCTGGAATTAGGAGATGCTACAGAGAGTTCATCAGCATTTGTGGACATGTTTTATAGGACTATAAAACCTCTCTTTTGATGTGCTGAGCTCATACTCTGTCCCTGTGTGAGTGCCTTCAAAGGCAGCCACTCATTCCCTTCCCAGCACCATCAGACCACTGTGAAAGGAAAAAGGCCAAAAAACTCCTCGTGCCCTCCCTGCAGGATTCCTCCTCTGCCAGCAGAGCTGAGGGATCCACACAGGCAAATTCCTGCTAATGCAAGAGAGGAGCTGATCTCCCAGGGAAATGTTTGGAAATTGTTTTGCTTAAAAGCCTTTTCTGCTCCCGTGCTTTTCCTCTTGTGCTTACCACACGTGACAACTGCAAAACCTTAGGGTAGAATCTTATTTTTTCCTGAGGTTTTCCAGCTGTTGCTGTTTCTTTCCTTATAGGAAATCTCTGCTTTTATTTTGGGGGCCTGAAGGCTTTTTTTTGTTGTTGTTGTTGTTATGTAGGAAGCTACAGAATTGCATCAACCAAAATTCTTCCAGAATCATAGAATGGTTTGGCTTGGAAAGGATCTTGGAGATCATCTCATTCCAACCCTGTGCCCTGGGCAGGGATACCTTCCCCTGGACCAGGTTGCTCCAAGCCCCATCCAACCTGCATCTGCAGGCTTTGATATTTTATTTTGCACTTTTTTTTGGGGGGNNNNTTTTTTTGGGGGGGGGGGAAGGGAGGGTGTCTGAGTTTTTTTGTTGTTTTTGGTGGGTTTGGGGTTTTTTTTGTTTTTTTTGTTGTTTGTTTTGGTGGGGTTTTGTTGGTTGGTTGGTTTTTTGGGTTTTTTTTTTGCTGTTGTTTGTTTGTTTGTTTGTTTTTGGTTTGTTTTGGGTTTTTTTTTTGTTTGTGCTACCCAGCTGCCTTTTGAAGTGGTTTTATTTAGGGATTTTGCAAGTACCTCTCGGTGGATTTTGAACAGTAGATCATTAGGTCTCGATGTGCACAAGGGTTCCAGTAGATAAAACATAGATAATAAATAATGGATAATAAAGGCTTGAGTGGGACTGTGATTCTTGAGGGCAGGTCCATCCACTGAAAATATATTTAAGCACATAATCAACCTCGAAAATTCTTCCTAATTACTTCACATTCATTTGTTGGCTTCAGCCACATTTGCTGTACCAACTTTTAGCCACTCAGCTCCAAAAAGATGTAGTTTCTGCTTCCAAATCTCTCATGTCGGTGTGGCTGTACAAGCCAGCAGCAAGTAGCTGATGATTCACTGGTGCTCTCAGGGCTGAGAGAGGCTGCCGAGCTCCAAGTCTGCGTGTTTTGAGGGAAATTAAAAATTCCCAGTTCATGCTGGGAAGAACCAATCCCCCTCCGCCCCCAAACCCTTCTGTTCACTCAGCAGGGCTCTGGTCGTGGCTCTGTGGGTTCAGTGTTCTTGGACATCTAAATATGGACTCAAAACTCCATTTATTTGTCAGAAATAAGCTGGGGAGAAGCTGCTTTCCCTCTCTTTTCATGGCTGAGATAGAAATTCTGATTGTATTTCATCCCTTCATTAGATTATCCTTTCCTTTCTGCAAAGTGCCAATATGACTTGGGCAGACTCTGGAATTATTTTTTACTTCTTCATTATAAACGTTCCGATTTCCTCTTTTTTAAGTGAACTGAAAAACTGTTTCAAAAATCTGAACTAAAATAAAATTTTTTCGGCTCACTTTTTTGTTGTTGTTGTTGGTTTTACATGCTTTTAGGTTGGAGGAATTTTGCTGATTGGAGAATCACAGAATGGTTTGAGTTGGAAAGGATCTAGAATTAGATGAGTTTCAAGATCCCTTCCAACCCAAACCATCCTGTGATTCTAACACAGGGAAAGACCCTTACCTATCAAAATCCAGAGTATGAGTACAAAAACAACAGCAGGATTTACCAACATATTCATTGTGAGTTGCGATCGAACAACTGGAAAGGAGTCACTGTGGCCATAGAAACCCAATTCCACCTGGGAAAAGGGGGGCAGGAGGGAATCAGGTAATTAAATGTGGCCTCTGTACAGTGATTTTACTCTCAGGGTGTCATTAAATGCCTTGGGAAGCTCTTTAGGGGTCTTCATTACTGGCACAGGCCAAAGAACTGTGGCTGTGGCTGTGCTCTGGGTGAAGCAGGGAGCTGCAATCTGATTAAAACACAAAAATGTTGCATTGTTAATCCATTCTTCCCAGTCAGAAAAGCTGCACTCTCTCTGCTTTGAATTTGCTCAGAAAAAAACCCCAAATGATGATTGAGGAGCAGCACCAGGCGAGAAGGAAAAACCTCTGTGTGCTGCACTCCGTGGGCCCAGTGCTTTTATTGAGTGGAGCTTTGCCCTTTTATTTTTAGTGTTCCAGAGCCCTGGAATGTCCCTGATCACTTCTTGCCACGGTTCCTGTGGGTGAAATATTATTTTCCAGTGGAAAAGTGTGGTGGTGGTGCCCACTTTTCCCAGTGCAGCATCGACTGAGGGGCCCTGGGAAGTGCTGTTAAAATAATTCTCAAACTGTTGACCCAGACCTTGCTTTTCTGCAGTTTCTGGTGAACCACCCTATGAATTTCTGTGATGGATGAGGTTTTCCAAAAGAGCCAAAGGCATTTAGGATCTAACTCCCTTGGCAATCTGCTGGGAATTGGACAACTAATTACTTTGGATTCTTTGGAAAATCCCAGATCTAATTTTGTATTATAATAACATGGTTTTAAAGGGAGGTAAACCTCTAAGAAAAATAACATTTGATGTAATTTTTTTGCTTTTTTTAATAGACAGGAGAGCTGTTTTTCTGGCCAGTTCTCCTGTGTTGAACCTCCTTTGGAAAAGGCTTGGAGCAGGAAGCTGGATGGATTCTGCCTTTTCCAAGGGCTGACCTCTGGCCCTGTGCAATACCTGAGATGAAAACACGAGCAGGACTCTTGTCTGATGCACTCCAATTGCACAGAGGTTAATTGTGTCATTAATTTTCTCTCCTGGGCTTAAGCAGTTGGAATTTGCTGCCCGTGACAGGGAGAATAATCCAAATTAGTTACACCTCCCAGCAGGTCAGTAAATAAATAAATCAGAGCATAATATCCAAAACCTGTCTGGTTTTACTGACCAAGGACACTGGAACAACCCAGCAGATTTATCTGGGACACAATAAAAGGATGATCTCACTTTATTGCAGTGATTTGGTGCTCATTCCCTCTCTGCTTCATCAGGGTGTCACATGCCTGGTGCCCTCTTAGAAAAACTGCATTTTCCAGCCCCTTTTCCTGCCAAAGTGATGAATGATGGTGCCCCTGAATTGTTCCTCTGGTGATGATTTGCTTTAATCCGCGAGGGTGACTTTCCCTTAGAGCCCATCATGGTCCTGGGGTGGAGAAATGAAGATGTTCCCAGAGATCCTGTGCATGTGAGAGCCGTGCTGGGGAATGTTCTGAAAACTTTGTGATCTCTCAGGAGAAGTGATGCTGGTTCCTCCCTGTTAAAGTCACAGATGCTGCCTTGCAAGGGGATTGCAGCTCTCCCAGGAGACACTTTTCTTTCCAGTGGGACCAGTTTTAAAGTGTGGGTTTGTCAGGGTTCGTCTCTGCCAAGTCCACGCTGATTTTTCAGTGTCCTGCCTGCCTTGCAAGTTCTTCAGTGCTCACCAGCACTGCTCAGGCATTGAGAAAACAGAGATTTGAAAGTGTTTCTCAGGAAATCTGCACCTTTGCTTTCCCACTCAGTGGAAAAAACAAAGATTCCAGAGGATGGCGCGTTTGTGAAAATCACTGTGAAAATAATTTCCAGTGCGTGGTGAGGTTTTGGTTCTGCTTTTGGTGTGGGGACAGGCCAAACCCCTGGAAAGCATCACACTGCAAGCAAAACTTGAGCATCCTGATCCAGCTTTTTAGTGGGAAGTGGGATTGAAGGAGAGAGAATTCCATCCCTGCCGTCATGTGTCCAACAGGACAAGGCTGTCACACCAGCAACTCGTTAATGCTTTGCCTGGAGCAGAACTGTGGCTCTCTGTTAATTATTAATTTGTCATTTTCAAACCTTAGCGTTTTGGAGCTGTTTGGAAGGATGAGAGGGTTGGAACTGGATGATCTTTAAAGGCCCTTCCCAACCCATTTTATGATCTTTATGCAACAGGCACCTCGGTGCATCTGGGTTTATGCAGATCAGGGGAGATGATTTGCAGGGATTTGTACAGTCAGCCTTCCCTTAATGGCAACCTGTGTGATTCCCTGAATTCTCTGAGGTTGCAGGTTGTATAAAACAGGTTAGAATTTGATTCTCCTATTCCCAAATCCCGCTTTCCTTAGCGATGATTCTTCCAGCATAATGTTCTTTGCTTTAATATTCTTCCGAGACCGAATTGGAGCGATGCTCTTTGTTCCTTGTGCCTCGTATCTGCTGGTTCGCCTCTGCTCCCTTTGCTTTATCTCCTAGCTGTGTTTTCGGAGAGCCAGCCAGATGTTAATCTGAATTTTTTTGCACTGACAGCCTGAAATGTGCTTCAACACCAGCAGCAGCAGCAGAGCGATTTCCTCGTGCTCACAGTCCACCCAAACACGCTTTGACATTGGCCGCAAAGTCGCTGGGATGAAAATCCCAACATCAAACACGGGCTGAGGGGATTCCGCAGGCGCCCAGGAGACTGAGGTTTTATGAGATTTATCCCCAAGGTCACCAAAATGTGCTCTGCCTTTCGAGGAGTCTTTATTGCCACGCTGGGTGGGTCATTCCGGGCGTGCTGCTCAGCCCCCTTGGGAGGTGCAGCCTTGGCATTTTCCAGGAGTGCTTTTCGAAGGCCAGGAGTTCAAATGGAAGGATTGGTTAAACATCCTTCTCTTTTACATTTCGTGTTGCTGTGAGCTATAAAATTACCAATTTCCTTAAAGATCAAGCTGAGGGTTCACAGATTAATTGATGGTCTAAAAACAGCCTCCTGTGATATTTCCTCATGGCCTGTGTAGGATTATTGTGTGATCTGGTAGGGGATTGTTCTTTTGAATGCATAATTTTGTGCTGTTTTCATGATCCTGAGGGCTTTTGGCTTTATTTTGAAAGGTGGTGTAGAGGGAATGTGAATCCCTTTGACATTTCCAAGCTACAGCCCCCTCAAAATTGTAACTCAGTGTCTGCTGAAGGAGTAGTTCCTGGAAAACAGGAGCAGCATAGTGAGCAATGCAGAGCAGGCCAATACAGTTAAATTTAGGGGGAATTCAGTCATTTGGGTTGGGTTTTTTTTTCTATTTGAGGAAGAGACTGGAGTCTCTTCCACACCCCCACCTTCCCTGTCAGCCAGTGTCCATGAATTCCTGAAAGAGTCTTTGTCATTCCACTGTAGTCCTGAGATATTAGAAAGGCCAAACCTCCAGAGGGTGTGGAGAGTGTTTTAAACCTTCGTGAGCAAAGAACTGAAACTTTTGGAGGTTTTTTGGGGTGTCATTATTTGCTCTGCCTGATATTGAAAGAGCTGCCTGGTAAAAATGTGGTTGCAGGGGTTGTTGCCCCTTTTATGTTTCACAGTGCCAGGTTTGGGGTATTTTGGGACGTTGTGCTAACGTGGCGCTAAGGAAGGGGAAAAAAAAAAGCGATGGTTTTTCCGTTATAGGAGAAAAATTGATCATTTGGGGCTGTAATTGATTTGCATTCGTGGGCTTTTTTTTTGCCCTGCTAAATAGTCTGGCTGTGTCAAAATAATCCAGGCCCAGCACCTCGGGAAGATCCTGATGATGCTGGCATTTCTGCACCTGCTTAATTTGGGTGTGCGAGGGAGGCCGGCGAGGCTGCCTGTGAGACTTCACTGCAGCGATGTGCTGGCGTGGCAGAACAGAGCCCGGCGCACTTTTAATGAATCTGAAATCATTTCCCACCACAGATTTGCTGAACCTCAGCTTATTTTCGCAATCCTGAAAATGGCTCGTTAATTGCTGGGAGCCCGACCATCCCTTTGGACAAAAGAAGTCGGGGCCAAATTGGAGTTTCTCTTAAGCAGAGCTGACTTGTTCCTTTTGATCACCACCAGAGCGGCCCTGGGTAGTTGTGTTTGTTTTAGAGGAGGTTTTGGGTTGCAAACACGAATTTTTTGCTTTATGTGCCTCACTTTGAATCTGAATTTTTGCAGAATCATGGAAAGGGTGATACTGGCACACCCTGATAAGTTCTGAGCCTTCTCTTCTCCAGACTGTCCCTTGTGCTGGATGCTCCAGGTGTGGCCTCTCCACTCACCCAAACTCCTGCTGGCTTCTCCCTCAGCTTCTGAACCATCCCATCCTTGGATTAGGATCACTTTTGCTGGGATAATCTGTTCATATTTTAGTGATTTCCCCATCCATGATACAGTGTTTCACTGGAACTTGTGTTCTGTAAATACTCAGGCAAGTTGTAAATACAATTTGTACAAACTGATGTTGCTGCTTTCCTGCTCAGATTGAAAACATCTTGCATTTAAATCTTGTTTTCTTGTGCATCTCAGGTGCTGTAACATCCTCTGAGATCCTTGTTCTCCTGTGGTCTGGCTGATGGAACAGGCTGGGTTATTTTGGGGTGTCAGATCGAGACAAGGGCTGTTCAGGAGCTTTTCTGTTGCTTGCCTGGTGTGTTTTCCTCATTCCCCAAACTCCCATCTTCCCTGAATTTACTGCTCTGCTCCTTCCTTACTGCTGCACATTATTGTCTGCAATACTTCCTATTGATTTTGTGTGTTGGGGATGATTTCCTTTGCTGAGCACAGTTGTGAGGAATTGGAAGTCATTTGCTCAGCGAAGGGTTCGGGCTTCCTAAGATCTAGAAGACTGCTTAAAATCTCTTCTGTAGCCTGATTTGAGGAGGTTTGATACTCTTGTCTGGGGAGTTGTCATTTTATTAAGGCCACTTGGTACATTCCTGTCTCTTTGGTTGGCTTTGTTTTCAGCCAGCAGGAAAAGCTGTTTCATTTAAGTTTAAAAAACCTTATGTTATGAATTAAATTTCATATTCCATTTTGGGGTTCTCCGAAGTGTTTACTGACAGCAGAAAACAGCAGAAAAATTCAATTTAGTCGCTGTCAGATCAGTTTTGTGGAGACTCAAGGCAAAAGGAGCATTTTGAGGTGGAGAGAGATTTATTTCCAGTATTGCCCTGAGAGTTGTGATTTGTTGAGAGAGGTGAATAATCCACGTGCCATAATCTGTCAGAAGTGGAACAGGTTCCTGGAAAATGTTTTATTTCTAGGATTGAGCCAAGAGTTTAGAAATCACCTGTTCCTCTCTGATGTTTGAGCTGGGTTTTCCTGTGCCTGGATTTGCACGTGGGGGGATCTCAGGGTTGTCAGGCAGCTTTGATCTGTGGTGTAGGGAGTTCTCGCCCTGATCCAGAGGAGCAATTAATGGGATGAGCTGATGGAATGACCCTTCCCAGTGGTGCCTGAGGGCTCTGCTGGCTCCTGGCCAGGCTGCCCAGCACCCTGCAGGATAAAGGCAATGTTTTAATAATAAATATTTTATATCATTCTGTACTTTATATATAATTTTAATTTTATAGAATTTGAAGGTGTGTGAGCAGGGCCAGGAGTTGGACTGGATGACCCTGGTGTGTCCCTTCCCACTCAGGCTATTCTGTGATTTTTACAAATATTTTACAATAAATAACCACAAGTCCAGCCTTTTCCAGAAGGTGGTGGCATCTCATTTCCATATCTTTACCTGGAAATAGCCCAGCCTGAATTTCCCAAGGTTCAGAGTGTGTTTTGTGGAATATCAAGTGTATTTTGTTGAGTATCTCTGGCACTTCTGGACTGAGAGGATAAGGAAGTAAAGTTGTCATTTGTATTCTGCTGTTTGTCAGCCTGCAAACAGGGGGATCTGGGGATAACAGTTCATTATTTACTTAACAAAATCTGTCACGTTGGGGATTAAAAATGTCATTTCTGAAGAAGTGGAGGGGTTGGATGTACTGCTGGAGCCAGGCACCTGTGTCAGAGCTGTTGTGTTTCCATATGGGAGTGGGTAACAGCATTCTCTCCTGTGCTCTCAGCCCTACTCTGCACTGAAAACGGGGAATTGACTTTTTTGTAAAGACAAGGGCATCGAATTGCTCCAAGAATCGGAGTGTTCTGTATTCCTGCATTATCTCATCAAAAAGCTGCCCTTGAAATCCATTCCTGACCTGCTGAACAGATTCCCAAGGAATCCCAAACCTAAACCGACAAAGTTGATTTACAGCTCCAGTGGAATCACAGAATCATCCAGATCATCTTGTCCAACCCTCACCCTGTCATCAGAGGAAGTACAATGTGGAAAAAGTAGAAAAGTTGTGGGGTTTTGGTTGTGTTGGGTGTTTTTTCCTTCCCTGGTTCTCCAAACTCATGAGCTTCCCCAAAAAAGAGAAGAGTTTTTGAGGTTTCTCAGCTCCCATGACGTTCGTGTTTCGGGCACTTCTGAAATCCTCAGTTTCAAACCCTGATCTGGGTTGAGAGAATTGGATTCAACTGGAACTTTCTGCAGAGTGTAGGGAGCAATTAGAGAAGGCAGGAGACGCCTTCTTGCTAATAAAATCCCAGACAGTTCAGCGACCCAACAGCTGAAGGGCACAGAGTAAAGGAGATTTTTTTTTACTGATTATTTTTTAGAGAGAGAGCAAGTGGGGTGCTTTGTTTTGTTTCTTTGAAGAGAGCAAAAACTAATAATAGACCCTTTCTGCAAATATAACTTAAATATGAGATCTTAAAGGTAGTAGGACAGTGACAAAGAAAAGGCTTTCTCCAGTTTTACCTTTACAAATGGAAATGTCTAAAATCCGTGATGGCTCTTCAGTCAGAGGCGGATGAAGGGGTATTATGTGGATGCATCTTGTTGTCATGATAATTCAAGAGGGACCATTTTCTTATCCATCTGAAAGCTGGGTGGTGATAGATGTCAAATATTTGTCCTGGGTGGTAAAGTAAATATTTGCCATCTACCTGTCCCCATCAGTGAGCAAATGGATGGCAAACAACACCGTATTGCAGGGAGGGGGAGGAGGGACGAAATGGCATAAAAATTAAAGATGAAGCCACTGAATGAAAAGGAGACGCTGAATAAACCCAGAAGTTAAATAAAAACGAGGTGGATGGATTCCCTTGTGATGGAGAAAGCCAAATTACGGAGTGCATTATGCAAAGGTGGGGAGATGACAAATGTCAGTGGGAATCTGTGAAGCTGTTTGCAGACGAGGCACGGAAGACAGACTTGTTGTAGGAGGTGGAGGAACATGCCTTTATTTAAAGAATTCCTCTGTCTAGGGAGAGAAAAATTCAGAGTAAGAGGGGGCCATGTCCAGGGACAAAACCCCTGTGCTGTAGGAACTGGAGGGTGCAGGCAGGAATCCTGTCTGGGGAAAGAGGAGCGGAATTTTTCCTTTTATTTTATGGAATTAAGCTGTGTCAGGAAGTTTAGACTGGATTTTAGGAAAAATTTTTCTCCCAGAGGGTGGTGAGCACTGAAGAGGCTCCCCAGGGAATGGGCACATTCCCAAGGCTGCTCCAGGAGTGTTTGGACAACGCTCCCAGGGATGCACAGGCTGGGATTTTAGGCTGTTTGGACAGGATATCCCTTCCCACTCAGGATATTCTGTGCTTAAACATCTAGAGGAGCAGGCTGAGTATCAAATCATAAAATTAACAGAAAAGGAGGTAAAACCCCTCATTCCAAAGTGCTAAACAGGCAAAGAAAGTGAAATTCCTCATTGGCTGCTGCTCCTCACTTGTCCAGTCTTGGAATGATCTTGCTTTGGAGAGAAAGAAAAGCACCGAACAGACAAACACCGCAGCTGCCAAGGTTGGAGCTGTGTTTATTTGGCAGAAATAACTTAAAATGTAGAAATCAAGCCCCAGGAGAGCTGATAAGCTGAGATATTTGTGAGAGGAGGCTGTGGGAGGGAAGTGAAGATGACTCTTGTGCGTTTTGTGGATCAAATCTATTTGATGGATCTTTAGACCCTTAAAAACAGGACACCTGCAGAAGGCATCGTGGGTTTGTTGAATTGAACAAGATTTTGTGTTTAAAAAAAAAAAAAAGTCAACCTTATGAGAAAGAGAAATGATTTCTTTGAAACCAGTCTGGAGTTGTGAGAGTGTAGACAAGGAAACAACCCAGAAACTCTTCCCTCATGATTATAAAAACACTCAGGCAGAGCTGGAGGCTTTAGAAAGAACTTAAAAATGAATTTGAGCTCCGAGGCACGATGTCAGAAGACTTTTTTAGGAAGGAGGAGTCTGAAGTCACTGAGGAGCCAGGAAAAATCAGCAACCTCTCCTTAAAGCCTCCAGCTGAGGATTGGTGAACAAGCAGAAATGTCTTATTTACATCTACAAAACAGCCTGCAAATTATTTATGTAGTGGAAAAAATTGGCACTTGTGAGGTTTATTTATTTATTTAATCACTCAGAGCACTTGAAATGGATAAAGAACTTTCCAGTGGGGCTATTTTGTTAGTTGCTTAGGGTTTTTTTTTCTTTTGTTTTCAATTGCCCAAAAAAACTGACCAGGAGATGTAAACTAAGAATCGATAGAAAATTATCATAATGGAAGGGAGAAAGGTTAATTCTGGTTTGGTGATGATCCTTGTGGTGCTGATCAGGGCTTCAAAGAGGGCTGTGCAGGCTGACAAAAAAATTCTGATTTCTGCCGCAAAATCTTCTGTGTCATTTGGGACAGGAAGGGACTGGTGGGTCTGTGAGATGTTTACCTAAATGTGGTGAGGGGGAAAATAAAATTATTTGGGGAGATTCCATGGTTCCAAATGAGGCAAAGGCAGGACAGTGGCATTTTCAGGAGGCTCAGTGGCAGCTGCTGTGAATGTGCAAAGTGTGATCCACACTGGGAGATGGTGGGGAGTGTAAAGGATGGAAATCCAAGGAGATTTATATTATTTTATAGAATGGAATTCTGGCAGCCTCACTGGTGTCTGCCAGGAATGGGCTGGGCTCCCCATGAAGGATATTGCAGGACAGGAAGGGATTAGGATTGGGGCAGGGGGGGATTTGTAGCACATTCGCCTTCTGCCCTGGGAAGAGAGGCTGGAAAAGTTGGGTTGGATTCCCTGAGGAAGAGAACAGATGAGGAGGAATGATAAAATAATGGGTGGGAAGGAAAAGTGGCAACTCCTGCTTCTTCCTGCTCCAAGACACAGAATTACGGGATAATTTGGCTTTGAGAGGACCTTAAAGCCCATCCAGTGCCACCCCTGCCATGGGCAGGGACACCTCCCACTGCCCCGGGGTGCTCCAAGCCCCATCCAGCCTGGCCTTGGACACTTCCAGGGATGGGACAGGGGCCATCGGCACGGCTGTGGGGCAGGGAATGGGGCGGGGAAAAGGTTTTTGGGGCTGCAGTTGAATGGAGGAGCTGCTGCTTGAATCAGTCAATCTCTCTGCGAGGGCCCACGTTCATGGAATTAAGGTTGGAAAAGAACTCGGAGACCACCAAGTCCAACCATCACCACCACCGTGGTCACCACTAAAAGATGCCCTTCAGTGCCACATCCACACGTTTTCTGGGCACTTCCAGGGATGGTGACTCCACCATTTCTTCGTCATTTACTGTCTCTGTCTGGGTTTAAAGTTTACCACCAGAAATGGACTGAAGGAGGCATGTGTTCAGGCATGAAATACTTCCCAAAAATCAGTTTCACACAAGTTGTTATGGGCAGATTCAGAGGTCAGGTGAATGAGACTCCTTGTCTGCTCTGCCTGAGAGGTGTTAGATTTAAGGAGATAAATCAAATCCGTGGCGTTTAGATGCTTCTCTGTGGGTTTTGTTTCCTCTTGCAGGGAATTTTATTACGGTCTGTCACCCTCCTCTCCTTCTTTGTAGTACCAGAAATGAGGTCAAGTCTGAGGGAATCAAAATTAGCTGAAAAGTTGGACAAATCTGAAGAAAATATTATGAAATCCAGTGATTGATATAGTGCTGTTTCTTATATATAACAGTATATTTATCATTATGTGGTCCCTTCCAGCTCTGCATATTCTGGGATTATTGTATTCTCTGAAGAAAATACTATGAAATCCTATAGGGCAATGGTGGCCAAGTTGTGCCAGGGGAGGTTTAGGTTGGGTATCAGGGAAAATTTCTGCATGGAAAGGATTTTAAAGTCCTGGCACAGCTGCCCGAGGCAGTGGTGGAGTCCCCATCCCTGGAAGTGTTCAAAAACAACTTGAGGACATGGTTTAATGGTGAACATGGTGATGGTGCTGGCTGATGGTTGGACTTGATCTGAGAGGTCTTTTCCAGCCTGAATGATTCCAGGATTCTGCAATCAAGGATTTAGGAAAAAAACCTAAGGTGGAGGGAGGCCTTTGGCTTCAAAGCAGTCAGGAGAGGGGAGTGTACTTGTGTTTTCCAGGGTGTGATCCTGTAGGAAATGCTGAGTTTAAGCCTGGCCTGGGAGACTGGAACATTCCCTGTTTTCCTGTCTGTCCCAGTGGAGGGTGTGTGTGAGCAGGGAGCGATTTTGGGATGTTTACTGTGGTTGTGTACCCCCCTTAAAAACTTCACGCAACGCTCCTTGGAGGTGTTGAGGATGGGGGTGATCTCTTGAGGCATCCTCCAGTTTTTTGGTGATTCCTAGAAAGTCACTGGGATTCCAGCCCTGCCACCCACGGGGATGGGTGAAACACCAGAGCCAATCCACCAGCTCAGGGGTGTAAGAGCTGTGTAACTTTTCCTGTGATTCCCTCCCAAAGGCTGCCCTGCGGGTTGGGATCGGGAGGAACGTGGCAATTAAATGTGGAATTAACGGGAGGGGGAAGGGACGTGTTGCATTTAACTTCACACTCGTGATTTAAGTGCCAGAATTAAAATCATCAGCTCCCTGTGTGGTCTCCTTATTTGTAAGAACTCAAGTGACATTAAAATTGGATTAAAATGAGCTTTTGGTTGAAGGGCCGATATTAAAATCAAGGGAAGCTGAAGGAGGAGGGGAGGGGGTGGCTTCCCTGCACACTCCCCCGTTGGCAGAGGGGAATTGTGTGTTTTTATATGGATGTGCACCCATCCTCCTCCTCTTAAAAGCTTTATCCCCACTGCAGCCATGCTTGCCTCCTACTTGCCTTGATTTATCAATTATTTACACTTGGGCTGTAATGCATTTAAACTTTAGGAAAATAAAGGTGGATATTAGTGCTGCATTTCTGACTGATAGGATCGGGGGAGCTGCAGCAGACTAATGGAAGGGAATAAAGGGAGCACTTGGGAGCTGCTGGCTCATCCTTGACAGTGATTTGTGTGTCTGCAGGATTTCAAGTGCTCAGAGTGTTTAAAATGTGCCTGTTGCCTTTCCTTTGTCTGGCTGCAACCTGTGGGCCTGGATTTTTTTTTTTTTTCTTTTTTCCCCCTTCCTTGGATCCTTCTCGTCTCGATGCCATTTTTATTTGAATCTCGGCGATGTTAATAAATGCACTCTGGAGCTTTTGGATTCCTGGGCCTGGAGCTTTGTTCCACCCTGTGTGGTCTCTCCTAAGCCTCTTCCTTTTATCCCTTGTAAATAAAAGTAACAAATCTCCCTGCCCTGATGTCCAGCTGAGTAACGGAACTTCTTCCATCCTTCTCTTCTCTCTCAACTTCCATGAGCTGCAGCTGTGGAGTTTTTTAGCTGATTTTTCTTTTTTTAATTTTTTTTTTTATTTGAAATAATTCTGTTTGCTGTGAGCTGTTCCTGCTGGGAGAAGGAGGGACAACTCCTAACTAACAGCTTTTTTTAATCCATGGGAAGGGATTGGTGTCACACACCAATAAATAGGTGACTCTCCTCTCTGCCAGCATTATTAGATTGCAGGAGACAGTAAATTCACAGACTCCCTCGTGAGTCACAAATGTCTTTAAAAACCTCACAAGTAATTATCTGAAATGGAGACAAGTTAATGTAGGTTTGTCTCTTCTAATTCTTGCTCACGTTTAGAAACCATGTAGTAATTAGCTTTTTTTACTAAAGTTACATTTATATATGTTAAATGGACCGCGGCATAACTGGACATGTAAACTGAAGCACTGACGGTCCTCTTGATATTTTTTGAGTTCCAAGGGATGAAAGAAGGCTTTTTTGAAATAACAGTGGTAGCTTGAAGTGATGGGTGACGTCTGTGCAGCATCTTGAGTAAATAAATGTACTTTTAACCTCTGAAATCTCAGAGCAGGAGGGAGATGGTGCAGGGGGAGTGGTTGAATCTCCAAGGACGGAATTTGCCGTGGTCGTGGCAGCTTTTTCTTCTGAGCAAGCAGCACTTCCGTGGCTGGAAAACTGGCAGAGTGCAGGAATGGATGCTCAGCCATCTGCTTTATCCTGGCTCCACCCTGTGGCATTCCCCTGCCAGTGGCACGCACATTCCGAGGAATTCTGCATGAACCCGGACCCGGGGCTTGGTGCCAGTGCAGGATTTGATGTTTTGTAAAGGTTTAAACACATGCACTGTGTTTTCCTGCTCCTGTCCCAGGCGGGGTCAGTTTTGTTTGGAATTACTCATTTCTATCCCTTTGTTGTTCAGTGCCATGTACCGGGAAAATGAATATTCAGGGGATATTGGAACCTGAATTCAAATATCCAGCCTTCCGGGCCAGATTAGTTGCTGACATGATACATTTTACCTCTTTTCCTTCAATTTTCAAACCAGACTAGTCCCCAGCTCTCTTATGCAATTGCCGTGCAAGCAGAGAACATCATCATTAAAAATTGCCTGTGGGGCAGTAGCCTCGGGACGAGGTGGAATTCCAGCAGGAAGGACCGGGCTCTGGGATTCCTGTTGGGGACAATCTGGATGAATTCACACCTCAAACAGTGACAGAGGAGCTCTGCAGTGAAAGGCAGGATGGAGCTGTCAGGGGGCTGTTCAGGAGAGGCCCTTTCTGAGCAGCAGCACCAATACATTGTTTAAATCCTGTAAAAACACAAAGTGGAGGGGGTTCTGTGGGAGGCTTTTAGCTTTCAAGTGGATTCCTGTTGCTACTTTTGGCAATCTGAAGAACTGTTTTTACTGAGGGGAACAATAATGTGTGTGATTGGGTTGGGTGTTGGAGGCCACGGAGTGATTCCAGCAGCGCTTTCACTCTTCTGGCTAAACAGAAGTGATGGGTGCAGGTCTGGCTGGAGCAATTTGATTTAAAATGATTTTGAACACTTGCCAAATCCAATGTGTTCTAGCAGGGCACAGAGTGTTCCCAGGGCTGGGAGATGCTTTGGAAATTCAATGGCGGATTCAGGGCTTTGCAGCGAGGGGCTCAGGTGGGGCAGCCACAGCTTCTCTGGGAAACCTGTGGAGTCCTCCCCACCCTCCCAGGCAGGAATTCCTGCCCAATCTCCCATCCAGCGCTGCCCTCTGGCAGTGGGAAGCCATTCCCTGTGTGCTGTCCCTGCAGCCTTGTCCCCAGTCCCTCTGCAGCTCTCCTGGAGCCCCTGTGGGCCCTGGAATGTGCTGGAAGCTCTCCCTGGAGCCTTCTCCTCTCCAGGCTGGGAATTCCCAGCTCTGAGCCTGAGATTGGATCTCCTCTCTAAGAAATCCATGGACCCAGGGGCTTCACTTGGAATCTCAGGAAACCACTGAGGGTCTCCCTTCCCTTTCCCTCTCTTTTCTCTCCCCATTTTCCATAAAATCCCTCGGAATGGATTCTGAGTGTCCTGAATCCCAGAATCCTGGAGCAGTTTGGGTGGGAAGGGACCTCAAAGCTCATTCCAGGGACACCTCCCACCATCCCAGGCTGCTCCAGTCCTTCCTTGGGCATCGCAGGGATCCAGGGGCAGCCACAGCTGCTCTGGCAATCCCAGCCCAGGCAGGAATTCCTGCCCAATCTCCCATCCAGCGCTGCCCTCTGGCAGTGGGAAGCCATTCCCTGTGTGCTGTCCCTGCAGCCTTGTCCCCAGTCCCTCTGCAGCTCTCCTGGAGCCCCTGCAGGGGCTCTGAGCTCTCCCTGGAGCCTTCTCCTCTCCAGGTGAGCAGCCCCAGCTCTTGCTTTTCCTTCTCAGTTCCAGTTTCATGCTGACAATCAATTGGCTTTTATACCTGCCATTAATAGAGGAGGAAAGATAATCTTTACCTGGGAATTGAAAGCCTCTTGCTTCTCGCTGCCCATTCCTCGTCCCTATGTAGGAATTAATTTCATTGTTCCTACTCCATCCCTTTAAAGGAGTCAGAAGTGTCTTGAAGGTCACATTCCTTCAAGAAACTAATGATGGTGTTTTTCCTAATCCCATTACAAGGCCCCTGGTATCATTAGATGGGGCTGGTACTGTTGAGCTTCATTTGATAAGCTGATGAAAGGGGGAGGAAAAGGCTCCCTGATGCAGAAAGGCATTCAGGGATCTGCTGGAATGGAACATGTTCACAAACATTATAATCTGCTTAACAGTGGCATTTTGGTGTTGCACCTTTAGAGAGCAGCATAAAAGGCAGAAGGGAGCAATCCTGATGGATGCTTTAAAAGCTGCAATGCCTCGTGCGCAGCAGCTGTAAACAGCTGGAAATTTTTATTGCCTTTTTTTTTTTTTCCCCCCAAGCCTGAAAATGGGAATCTTGTCTATGCTGTGAGCTCCCCCCTCTGGCATCACAGCATTTGGAATAATGTCAAAGACCCCGAAGCCTTACAGAAATAGATATTTCTGGAACGAGCTCAGGGGCACTTTCCTTGTTAAAATCTGATTTTAAACCTTCAAAATCAGAGTGCTGCCAGCACCGCTACAACTTCCACCCATTTGGGAAGGAGATGAATATAAAGCCGTGGGTATTGTAGGTTTGACAAAGAGGTTCTGTAGTTCTGCTCTCATTTCAAAGACGTCAGTGGCCTTAAAGCTGGGCTTGAAATGGTGGCTGCTGGGTTGGTGTCAAAGGGGAACGTGCCCTTTCATCAACCTCTTGGTGGCACCGGGCTCGTTCGAACAGAAACCTCCATTTCTGCCCTGGAATTTCGCTGTTCTTTTGTAGGAACTCTTCATGCCACTAATTTTCGGGGCCGTGTCTCTCTTCCAGGTGCTTTGCCTCCGGGCCACAGTCGTAAGTTCAGGTGTGGTTGGATCTTGGAGGGTTTGGTCAATTAGAAAATGCCAGTGTGGGTTTCAAAGGGGTCGGGAAAGCATTTGGGGTTGGTCTGGTGCTTGTTAAAGGGGGATGGTGGGTGCCAAGGTCTTAAACCTGAACAGGGTGAGATCTGCAAGTCAATTCCGACGCGCAAGAGATGAAATAGGAATTTACAAAACAAAGGATTTCTTAAATGCAGCATCACAGCCCTTCCTGTGACATCTGTTTAAAAGCCTTTCACAGATAATGAGGCAACAACCCTGAGTTTAACTATAGCAGATTTCCTTTTTTTACTCCACTTTTCCTCCTTGACACCAGTTTGTAAATCACTTCTGGGGTGATGTCTCTTGTTACAGCAGCAGATTATGAAGAGGTGGGTGGAAGTTTCCTGGGGTGGAAGTTTCCCTGCTCATCCTCCTTTTTTTCAAGTCACTCTGATGATGTTTTTAATTAATCTGGAGGAAGATGAAGCAGCTGGTGGCTCTGTAGTTCTCTTACTCATTTTCATTACCTTCCATTGTCCTTACAACATTTCTTTCTCACTTTTTCCCCCCTATTTATACTCTTTTCTCGCTATTTGCTATTCCAAGGCAAAAGTCTCTGCTCCTCAAATCCCTTGCTCAGCCTCTGAGCTAATCCCAGGTGCAGCCGCTCTTCCCTCAGATTAGGATTTGAACAAAATCCTCATTTCACAATATTTTGGCATAAAGCATCCTATGATGGATCCCCCAGCTGTGTGTGGCCGGTGGAGAGCCCTGCAGGGAAGGGCAGGATGCACACACTGATCACAAAATCCACACATCCCTGCCAGTGAGTTGAAATCAGAGACTGAAATCCTGATTGATGAGAATAAACCTTAATTCAGGTATAAAATAGGGCTTGGACTCCTGTCAGAGCTCCATATTCAGTTCTCATATTGGTTCTAGCAGGTCTGGAGGTCATAAATGTGCAAATCAGTAAATTTTCAGCACGAGGGAGGGAGCCCAGGGCTTGAACTCCTCCCTGGGAGCATCGTGGGTGGCTCAGGGCTGGAGCTGAGGAGCAGCCAGCAGCACTCAGGCAGCTCTCAGGAGTGTCTGGCACCAAAGCTCGGTGCAGACACACTAAATTTCCTCCTGCTGGAGAAGTTTGTGTACTTCTGACTGGTGCTAATTGATGGGCTGTGCCCTGGAGGGGCATAAATCTCCGCGAGTCAGATTTATGAGGACCCTTATGTTTGTTTGGCAGCGTGAGGCTTGTTCCAGGGATAAATGGAGCGAGCAGGGAGAGCTGACACGCTGAAAAATGGGAGATCCTATTTCTCCCCTGGAATCCTGCACTTTCTGGGCCATAAAACTTGAATTCCTGGCGTTTAGGACGAGCAGCTCGGAGCTGTGGAGCCGAGGGCTGGGAGATGTGCAGGTGTTTCCTGAGGGAAGGATCCCCAGGTATTTTTGTTCCCGTGTGCTAGAGGGATATCACACGTTTTTTGTCAAGTGCCTGATTAAGTTTGACATTTGAAAATAGAACTTCACGGCGAAATAAGTACTGTACTTGTGAGTATTTAATTAAGATGTTTAGTTCCTGTCAAGGTTGGTAGTTTCTCTTTCCTGTTAAGGGCAATACGTCTTCAACTGCTGAAATTTCAGAAACCTGCACTTAACCTTTCCTCGTCATTCCATTTACATCGAAATCTGATTAACAACTTTGAAAGTTCAGAAGCTGCGACTAGATGCAATTAAAGCCCTTGTAGAGTCTGTTATTAAGAGCTGGCATTTAATGAAGACTGAGGGCACACTACTGTTACCATCCACGCTGGAGCAGGATGTCTTCAGCAATTAGTTCAAGGCATGGAATACACAAAGTGTGCTGTATTACCCAGCACTGAACATGGCTGGTATTTAAACAATATGCTGCCTTTTTTTTTTTAGGGTTTTTTTTTTTAATTTTTGCCCCTCTCTTTGCTGGATTTTCTGGGGCAGTTTGAGCTGCAGAAGCTGAGCTCAGGTGGGTTCAGCACAGCCCTGGTTTTGCTGTGGGTTAGAATTCTTTCCTGAAAGGTGGATGTGTGGCGGGCACTAAACACAAGTGGAGGAAGCCACTTTCTTTGGGATTTAAAAATGTTTAGCTTTACTTCATTTATGAGTTTAAGTTTCTAGCTGTGTTCTTCCCCACCTCCAAATTGTGCAGAGCCACTGGAGCTTGGCTAAATGATAATTGCAGGGCAGAAATCTGCACTCAATTACGTGTTCAACTCTTCCACTCCTCCTTGACCTTTTTGTGTGCTGCATGAGCAAAAGGAAGTCCAGTCAAAGTGAGGGGGGATTTAATCCTTCAGGGAAGTGTTCTATTTTGTGCCATCTGTGAAAGCAGGTGGTAATTGGACTTTCTGATCAAGTTCATTGTTTTGGTGCATATTTAGGCTGCATTTGGCTCCTAACTGGACCAGATTTATTTCACCAACTTACCACTCCTGTCAGAAGAACCACGTGCTAAAGAGATGCACGGACTAGAAATGTAGAATCATGGGATGGTTTGGGTTGGAAAGGACTTTAAAAATCTCATTCCACTCCCTGCCCTGGGCAGGGACATCTCCCACTGTCCCAAGCTGCTCCAAGCCCCATCCAGCCTGGCCTTGAGCACTTCCAGGGATCCAAGGACAACCATTCTCTGGGAATTCCGTCTCAGCCCCTTCCCAACCTCCCAGCCAGGAATTGCTTCCTAATATCCCATCTAAATCTCCCCTCCTTGTGTGGGAGTGTAGGTGCAGGCATAATACGTAAAAACACACATATACACACGCGAAGATGTTTTTATTTGCTCATCAAAGTCCGAGCAAGTACAAGCCACCACCCTGAAGCTGACTGGGTCCGCTTGTCAAAAATTCCAAAAGGATTTCTTCTTCTTTATTTGTTTTGTGTTCTGTTTGGGTGCCAAGAGCCTGATAGCAAAGTGAGGAAGTGGCCTTGTTACTCGGATCGTTTCTGCCTCTGTAATCTGTGTTTGCAGAACAGCTGAGGTGCCTGGAGAAAAATAAACGCTGTCCATTTGTTTTATGACCCAGTTAGTCAAATTGACTATCGGTGGCTTAAATAAATTTGTCACCAGTGTTTGTTTCTCTTTTATTAAAGTATATAAATAAACCAGCAGAACTACTGGGAAAGATGGCAGGAAAAAATGACAAAGTGGGAAAAAATTGTTCCATTTATAAGAGACCAAGTTGGACAGTGGGGCTGGGAGCAGCCTGGGGCAGTGGGAGGTGTCCCTGCCATGGCAGGGAAGTGGAATGGGATGAGCTTTAAGGTCCCATCCCATCCAAATCCACCCCATGATTCAACACAGCACATTTGGCTTTAAGTTGCAGCATAAAAATGAAATCGCTTCTAATTTTGCAGCAATATCAACACGTGGGCCAGGCTGAAAATCCCGGCAGCACTTTGCCTCCAAAAACAGCCTCAAGTTTCCCTTTCTCACTGCCCTGAGAGGTTCCTGCTGTTCCCCCAGTGTCGCTGCCCCCATCTATTCCCTGTGTCTGCACAGCCCCAGTTTTCCACTTGTTCTGCTCTCATTGACCTCGTGGAGGATTTGAGTACATCTCCTATTTCAGTGTTCCAAGTTGTGCTCTGGCCCTGTACTTATTAAAAACCACAGCAAGACAGAAGCTGGAAATCCACTTTAAAGGCAAGAAAACCCAGATATTAAAAATATCCACTTAAAAGCCAAGAAAAACACCTCCATTTAAATCCTTAGACTTATTACTTAGCCAGGGTCCCTTTCTTGGCAGCTGTGGGTGAAAGTTTTGCTTTTCAAGTAATTTTGAGGTTTGTTCCTTCCCTTCTTTCCTCCCTGGAGGGAGATGAAATTTCCCAGGTCTTCAGAAATTCACAATTAGCATTGATAATGAGGGCAGCACTGATAGCATTATCTGCAGAGTTTGGAGGGATTTTTTTACTCTTTCCCCAAAACAACAAAAAAAAGGAATTCTTCTTGTACAGGAATGGAATTGGGAGGTGCCTTTAAAGGATTAATTCTGGAAGGGATTTTATTATTATGTTTCAGTTAAATTGGAGGAGCAACAAGAACATTAGATAAAGCAGGTTGAGCAGCATTACAGGTGTTCACAGCCCCTAAAAAAATCAAGTTGCATTTTTTCCAGACTTCCCTCATTGCTTGTCCCTTCGGTGTGTTTGCCAGGTGTGTGCTCAGCCCATGTTCTCCGTGTGATAAAACTGACACAGGAAGCTCGGAGCTCTTAGAATTCAATTAACTGTTCCTCTTTGTTTATTGAAATGCCACAATTCCTGCAGCATTTTAATCATCAAGACTTTTGATACAGCAAATTACTGGGTAATTAGCTACAGACTGCTGCCTCACCGAGCTTTTCTTGCCTGGTTCTGGCACTTTGTGAGCAGTTCTGTCTCCAGAGCTTGGAATCACAGAATAGTCTGGGTAGGAAAGATCATCTGGTTCTATCCCCAATCCAGTCCTCAGGAATGATGCCTCTTTCCGGTGATTACAATAAGTGCACAGCAGTGCATCCAGCTTGAATTCCCAACTTTTTTTTCCTGTCAGGATTCATTTGCAGCTGCTTTCCTTGCCCCTGGAATCACTTGTGGCTGGGTATCAGCATTTCTGAGCAACGTTGTGCCTTCCCTCAGTGTTTGCTGATCCCGCTGGACCCCGGCATGTTGGATAATTGGAATCTGCTGATGTGTTTTTAACCAGCTTTCCTCCTGGAAATCCCATTAGGAAATCTCTCTTGTGCTTTGCAGGCCCAGCTGCTGATTCCTCCTGCTTGGTCCAACTGAAATGTAATCCCAAAGCTTTCTCAGAGGCTGGCACACCTCAGGAGGAGCCCACGGTGCTTCTGTCCAGGGTACCAGAGCATTAAACCGAAAATAAATCTTGCTGTTGGTGGCTGGTGTTGGACACCTAAATGCCAGAGACATCCTCAGATACCCTGGGCATCGTTTCTGTGGGGTTTTCCCTCTTAGACTGATGCCTTGGGAAGGCTGGCCTGGAACAGAGACTGGATAGAGCTAAGAGAATAAAGCAGGTATTTATTAAAAGGCAGGACAAGAGCCTGACCAGGGCCACACCCAGGAGGGACCCAAAATGGTCACAAAATGGACAATGAGTCATGAGATCTCACACTTTTATATGTTTTAGTCCATTTGCACATTGGGGTTCCCTCAGAGCCTTCATTTGGAGTTTCATTCCCAGGGGGTGCCAAAGACAGGCCTGGGTGAGAAGTTCTCACTGGCACCAACATTCCCCAAACACAAACCTGATCAGCTGCTGGTTTTATTTCTTTTATCAACTGGAAATGGCCCCTAAAGGTGCTGAGTTCCAGTGGGGATGGTTCCTTCATGCAGGAGCCTCAGAGTTGGCGCTGGGTGGCTTTAAGCTGAAGGAAGGCAGGGTTAGATGGGATTTTGGGAAGGAATTCCTGGCTAGGAGGGTGGGGAGGCCCTGGGATGGAATGCCCAGAGAAGTTTTGGCTGTCCCTGGATCCCTGGAAGTGTCCAAGGCCAGGCTGGAGCAGCCTGGGAGAGTGGAAGGTGTCCCTGGCAGGGCAGGAGGTGGAATGAGATCAGCTTTAAGGTCCCTTCCAAACCAAAATCCTTCTGTGCGTGGTGCAGCAGCTTTGTTATGATCCCCAGAGGACACAGAGCTCTTGTGGTCTCCTCACCTGATCCCTGGGTAAGACAAGGCATGGGATTTTCGGGAATTAATTCCCATTTGACAGAGGGCCTGTGCTTTTGGAAGGCATCCAGTCCTGACTGGGGGAAAGGAGTCAATGACAGCAAATTGGAACTTGTGATATCCCTGGTTAATTATGCTCTGGACATTTGTGCCTAACCCTTCACAGAATCACAGAATGTTCACTGAATATTCACAGAATCACTGGGTTGGAAGAGACCTCCAAGATCACCGAGTCCAACCCAGCCCCAACACCTCAACTAAACCGTGACACCCAGTGTCACATCCAGTCTTTGTTTAAACACATCCAGGGATAGGGACTCCACCACCTCCCCAGGCAGATCATTCCAGTACTTTATTTTTCTTTCTGGGAAAAACTTTTCCCTAATATCCAACCTGTATTTCCCTTGGTGCAGCTTGAGGCTGTGTCCTCTCCTTCTGTCAGTGCTGCCTGGAGAAAGAGATCAGCCTCACCTGACCACAAAAGCCACCTTTCAGGGGGTTGTAGAGAGTGATGAGGTCACCTCTGAGTCTCCTTTTCTCCAGGCTGAACAACCCCAGCTCCCTCAGCTGTTCCTCACAGGGTTTGTGTTCCAAGCCCCTCAGCAGCCTCAGTGCCTCCTCTGGATGTGCTCAAACATCTCAATGTCCTTCCTAAACTGAGGGCCCAAAGCTGGACACATCACTCAGTGTCCTTCCTAAACTGAGGGGCCAGAACTGGACACAGCACTCAGTGTCCTTCCTAAACTGAGGGGACACAACTGGACACGGCACTCGGTGTCCTTCCTAAACTGAGGGGCCAGAACTGAACTGGACACGTCATCACAGCCTGTCCAGCTTCAACATTCCAGCCTCTGGATTTTTGACAAAAAGCCATCAGAGAAGGTGTTCCTGCAGCCCTGTGCCCTCTGGCTCGTGCTGGCTGCTCCAGCCCCCCCTAAGGCTGCTCTTAGCTAACGAGGCTGAGCTCGTGTTGGCCTCGTGTGCTGCTGCAATTCCTGTTTTCCAGACTTCTCATAATTCCCAGGCTGCTCTTGTGTACCTTCCACCTCTTTTCCCTGTTTGATTCCCAGGGTTTGATTTGGCATTCCAGATGTGAGATCAAAGCTCTGCTTTTTACAGCCATTTCCAGTGAACTGACTAATTAATACCTATTATCTTTAATATCTCCAAATTTTCCACAGCCAACTTTACACAATAATCCCATAGATCAAGACTTCTTTACTTCCTGTAGAAGTACAAATTTTCCTCGGCTGACATTGAAATACTTACAGTCTACTGATTATATTATTGAAAACAGGAATAAAAATCACTAACAAGAGACATGATTTTCTGTGTTCACTTTATTACTGGCCATTTTTCTGCCCAAACATCATCATTCATAAACCTTCTCTAGTATAATTTTCCATAGGAATGTGAGCCAGGAAGACTTCAGATCCATTCAGTCCAGAAAGTGTTTGACGCAACGTTTAAAGAATTTAAATGTAATTCACATTTAAAGCCACGTTTAAAGGATCATGGAATGGTTTAGGTTGGAAAAGACTTTAAAGATCATCCAGTTCCAACCTCAACACCTTCCAGTATCGCAGGGTGCTCCAAGCCCCATCCAGCCTGGCCTTGGACACTTCCAGGGATCCAGAGGCAGCCACAGCTTCTCTGGGGAAAAGCCTTTTCCTGTGCTTTCATTGATTCAGCTTCTAATTACTGTAGTTTTTAAAATGAAGATGGACTGAATTTAGACTGGAAATGACAAGGTTTCCATCCAACAAAAAGAGGCTGGAATAATCTGGTATTTCTCCTGTATACAGACGACAAAAAGAGGAATTAAGATTTCTGGGAGTTTGTAAAATCCACTGTCAGTGATTTTTTTATTTCTAGTTCCTGCACCTGCCTGGATTTCTTTGTTGACTTCTGCTGTTTTGGCTTTTGTCACATCCTTGGTGGACATAAATCTTTATCTCTTTCTGTTTATTTAAAGCTAGATTTGTCACCATCATAAGAATCCATTAACCAGGACTTTTCCATCTTCTGGAAATCCCTGTTGCTGCACATGAATTCTATTATTCCCCCTTAATTCTTTTTTAATAGAATCTTCTATCATCTGGTCTGTGATACTGTCCTTGATCAATATGAGGGGGAGAGGCTGGTAATTACCTGGGGTTCTCATTCTCCCTTGAAAAATTCCTGGAGTGCTGGTTTTCCTTGGATTTTCTGGACTCCCCCAAGTGTAGGAAGGATGATGAAAATTAGGGTTTATGGTGTGGAATTTGGAACCGGTTTGGTGATGGAGCAGAGTGTCCACACTGCAGCTTCCATCTGAATTCAGGGTACGTGAGGGTATGAAATACCAACTAAAGCTTTTCATTTATAGAACATTCTTTATTCCGAGCTCAACCCACCTATCTAAAACCTCACAAAAGGTACAAAAAAACAAATAAATTTAATCTGTCACCCTGGCCAGGTGGGATTTACTGCCCATACTTTGTCCAGGTCAGTCTTGGGCATGATAAGGCATAAAAACCTACCCAGCTTGTCCTGGGGCTCAGCCAAGGAAGGAAAATGTGGATATGGAGTGTCCCAGGAGTGGATTTGTCCTTGTGCCAGTGAGGCAGTTCAGAAGAACAGAGCAGAGCAAGTGTCACCAGCTCAACCAGGCCGCACAACGCTGCTCTGACCTTTTGGAATTTGAGAATTTAATTACGCCTCCGAATCCATAAGAATTGCTTTTATTTTTTCATAAACCACTTCCCGTTCATTCTCATTCCCAAAGAGCAGTTGGATGCAGGATGTTTCATTCTCCTGCATTTCTGGACAGCTTTATTTGTCTGAGGGATGTGAACAGCCCAGGGATGGCAGGATTCAGCCACGGAGCACAAAGTCCAAGTCCTTGCTCCAGATGAATGGGATGCTGCAAACTTTCCAGCCCCTCATAAATCTTGCTGTGCAGCCACGTGATTCATGTCTAACGAGGTTTTTGATGGATGCCTCAGCCAACTCCTAATCAGGTGTTGTGGGACCAAATCAGGAAAATCCCTTACTTGGCTGCTTCAGGAGAGCTCCTTTTGCTTACAAAGGCAGGAAGAGCCTGGTTTTTCGTGGCTTTTAAGTGGATATTTTTAATATCTGGGTTTTCTTGCCTTTAAAGTGGATTTCCAGCTTCTGTCTTGCTGTGGTTTTTAATAAGTACAGGGCCAGAGCACAACTTGGAACACTGAAATAGGAGATGTACTCAAATCCTCCACGAGGTCAATGAGAGCAGAACAAGTGGAAAACTGGGGCTGTGCAGACACAGGGAATAGATGGGGGCAGCGACACTGGGGCAACAGCAGGAGTCTCTCAGGGCGGTTAGAAAGGGAAAACTTGAGGCTGTTTTTGGAGG
>WBMY01010764.1:60724-102837 GCA_013397315.1 Donacobius atricapilla | reverse complement strand
AGGTGAGAGCGCACCTGCAGAGCCGCCTCCAGCCCTGGTGCCCAATGTCAGAAGGGTGTGGAGCTGCTGGAGCAAGTCCAGAGGAGGCCACGGAGATGCTCTGAGGGCTGGAGCCCCTCTGCTCTGCAACCAGGCTGGCACAGCTGGGGGTGTTCACCTGGAGAAGGCTCCAGGGACAGCTCAGAGCCCCTTCCAGGGCCTGAAGGGGCTCCAGGAGAGCTGGACAGGGACTAGGGACAAGGGATGGAGGGACAGGACACAGGGAATGGCTTCCCACTGCCAGAGGGTGAGTTAGTTGGACTAGTGGGAAGGAATTTTTCCCTCTGAGGGCGGGGACGCCCTGGAACAGGGTGCCCGGAGCAGCTGTGGCTGCCCCTGGATCCCTGGAAGGGGATGTTCAGTGATCAGAGCATTCAAGGCCAGGTTGGACAGGGGCTAGTGGAAGGTGTTCCCGCCCATGGCAAGGGGGTTGGAATG
This sequence comes from Donacobius atricapilla, assembly GCA_013397315.1. Lineage (NCBI taxonomy): Eukaryota > Metazoa > Chordata > Aves > Passeriformes > Mimidae > Donacobius > Donacobius atricapilla. The sequence continues at coordinate 102,360 of WBMY01010764.1, read as the reverse complement.
AGATGATTTTAAGGTGCCTTCCAGCACAAAGTATTCCGTGATTTCATGATTTATCAGTGGTTTCCCATTCTACGGGACATTTCCAGTCTGGTTTTGTTTCCCAACCCTGTTGTGAACAAACTCAACCTGTACAAACAATCGCAGGGGCTTGGCCCTGTTCCCGCCCATGGCAAGGGGGGGGTCACTCCCTGCCCTGAGAGTCACTCCCTGCACTCCCTGCCCTCAGCTCCCTGAGACACCTTGGAAGGACAGAACTGATCCCCTCCTAAGGCTGCTGCTGTCTTACAAACCAGCACCAGCAGCTCCAGAAACACTTCTCAGGCAGGGGAGGCCATTTCTGGGTGTGACAACCAGAATTACCTGTGCCAGGTGCCTGAGCAGAATGGGCCTTTCATTTCCATTGGAATTACAGGCACTTCCTTAACATTTCTAAGCACAGTAAGCTAATTTTTAAAAGCCCATCTTAACTAAGTTTCTGGCTTAATGTTAAGAAATGCAGAATGAATTTTTCCTCTCTCCACCGAAGGAACTGTCTGCTTTGGTCAGCAATTTGATTTGGGCATCTCAGGGGCCTTATTTAAAAGCTTCTTGGCACCATTTGTATGAGGAACCTGTTAAAATTAGTGAAATATTAAACAAGTTTCAAGCACAATGATCTCCATCTGGTCCTAACAGCACGACATGGATAAAACCAGCTGAGAAGCATGGCCAGCACGACCAGAGCTTGTGTCCAGAATGAAAAAACACCTGGAGTTTTTCCAAGCCTACTGGAGAGCTGGCAGTGAGCTCTGCCTGCTGCAATTCCTTCTCCATATTCCGCCCTCCTTCGCGGCCACAGGCAGAACTGCACAGCTGGGCTCTGTGTTTGGGATTTTCCTGTGCACACGGGGGAACTTCACTGAGCAAGGACACCACATCTTCCCCAGGGAGGAGTAAATGGCCACGTCCTGATCCTCACTCCAGCTCGGTGAGCGCACAGTGATGTCCCTCACCTGAGAGGTTTCCAGTGCGTGAGCACCAGGATTTATGGCCACACTAATCCCAGGAACAATGGCTTCTCGGAGGAAGCAGGACTTACTTTTAGCTGGTGCAAATAGGGCCTCCAGATGCCATCCAGGAGGTCCTGGCGGTATTTCGTGGTGAAGTAGCCCAGGTAGGACACGAAGGCTGTGACCAGCAGGACGTCTCCACACAAGGTGCTCTGCTGCCGTTTGAAATCCTCCACGGCCTCAGCCCATCTCACATTTTCAGAGGCGAGTCCCCCAACCTGCAAATTCCCAAGTCAAATCGATCATTCATACAATCAGGGAATGGTCTGGGTTGGAAGGGACCTTAAAGTTCATTTCATTCCACCCCTGCCATGGCAGGAACACCTTCCACTGTCCCAGTTTTCTTCCAGCCTGGCCTTGGACACTTCCAGGGATCCAGGGGCAGCCACAGCTGCTCTGGGCACCCTGTGCCAGGACCCCACCTCCCTCATAGGGAATGATTACGGAAGTATTTAAGCCCATCAGCTGTTAATTGCCTTAATGACACAGATTCCCACCTCATTACACCTTCTCCCACATAGAGCACTCCTCTCTACAGCCTTCAGTATTTCACACAATTTGTTATCACACCAGGTACGTGGGATTTTGATCACAATTCCCTTCAGACTCCGTCAAAAAAAATAAAAAGCTTCCTCCTACCTATTTTTCATCAGCATCCAATGTCCAGACAGTGCAGCTGGGGCTCTGAAGAGGGTTTATATGGGTTTATAAAATAAATTACCTTTACACACACAGATCACTTATTTGACCACCAGTGCTTTTTGGGGTACCATTGGAAATAGGAATGGAATGCAGCCTTCAGCTTACAAGCCAGAAAAACCCAACCCAGTCTTGAGTTGACCTCACAGATCTGAGATGGAGAATGAAGTTCACAACTGCAGTCTCGGGCTGCCGAAAGAGAAACCTCTCCTGACAAACAGCTCTGGGCACACCCACAGCAGGCACAGCTCCCCTCTGCTCACAGGTTCTGTCACCAGGGACAACCAGCACCTTTTATTTTTCTTCCTCAGTCCACTGTCCGCATGAACTTATGGTTGTTATTTCTCCGTGTTTTCCTTTTCACTCAAACCACCTCTGTATCCTTCTCTTCTGCATTTCCAACTATGGAGTACTGACATAACACTGACCTTTTTCCAAGTTCCTGTTCAGTGTTGAACAAGCCCAGCTCTAACACGAGTCCCTGTGACAAGCCTTAGGAACATCTCCAATAGCTCATTCCCTTAAACTGGGCGATTTTGCCATTTTAAACTGCTCTGCAGACACACATCCCCAAGGATGGGAAGGCAACACCTTCAGGCCCTCACTGAATTTCACTGTCACACCTTCCAGCCTGACCAAGTCCTGTCTCCAGCAGAATTCCAGCTGCCTCCTGAGGGTCAGAGCCACCTTGACACCCCCCACATGAACTCACTGCCATTTCCGTGGCGTTGGCTGTCCTGCAGACACTGCAGATCGAACAGCTCTCCTCCCACCCTTCGTGTACCTCCATATCCCCGGACAAACAGCCAGGATCTCCTCAGCCAGGACGTTATTGGGTTCCCCTCTGAGCCCCCAGCACAGGCCCGGCTCTGCAGGGCACACCCAGGAGCTCATTCTCCTGCGCATTCACCTCCTGCAGCCGACAGCAGCCCTCGTCCTGGGAATGCTGCACACACAAGCCCAGCTCTGGACACAGCTTCCAGCTTCCCACAGCTGCAGACTTCAGGACCCTCTGACCCAGAGCTTATATCCCCGTGCTTAACAGCCACTGGTGAGTTTTGTCTTCATGACTGAGCCTAAGCTGCTGTGGGTATCAACCCAACTTTTGGCACCTACAGCATCCCGTGGGCAGGAGAACCACAGCTCAGCTGAGCTTTCTGTATAAAAGTACATCCTTTGATGTGCTGCCTGAACTTTTCAGTTGCTGAAACACTTGTCCAGGGCAAAACCAGGGAATGATCCTGCTGGAACCAGCTTCTCCGCACCACTCAGCACTCCAAGCCCTCAGTACCCCTCTGCTGTCTTCTTTTCAGGTTGAAGAGCTTTAGCCTCTTCAATAATTCCTCACACAGAAGCAGCCTTTTGATTTTCCTAGCAATCTTTATCTGCACCCAGTGATGCAATCTTTATTATCCGGTTTCCTTTATTGTTGCTGTCTCTGCACCATTTCCCATTCTCCTCCAGCCTTTGAGGTGCAGCAGAGGGGGCGGCGGTAATGCTGCACATTCAAGATTTATTTAGAAGGTATTCATAGAGCAAGATGGGGATTTTTCTGTTTTGTTCTCCCTTCTCTTCCTAATAAACCCTAATATCCGGTTTCAGATGGGCTTTGGGTTTGGTGAGGGCTTTTTGCTTCTGGGAGCACAGAGCTCACAGCACTCTTAACTCCATCCTTTCATTCCTGAGTGATAACAATCAGCTCAGCGTCACTTACGGGGCATGTGAAGTGAAACCTCATTTCTCCAAAGTACTTTACATTACATTTATCTGCCTGGTGTTTCATCCCTCCATCACTCGGGATCGTTTGTACAATTCTTTATAGACAGCTGACATCATCACTGCGGAGCCGTGCGACCTCCTACACACCAGCTCATTCCTGATTCATGGAATCGCAGAATCACACACTGCTTTGGGTGGGAAGAGTCCTAAAGGTCATCCAGTGCCACCTCCTGCCGTGGCAGGGACACCTCCCACTGTCCCAGGCTGCTCCAAACCCTGTCCAACCTGGCCTTGGGCGCTGCCAGGGATCCAGGGGCAGCCACAGCTGCTCCGGGCTGTTTATTCTGATGAGCACAAGAACTAACAGACACCTGCAAAAATACCTCTGATGGCCTTTCTGCCCTGCCAAAACCGCCCCTTTGGACCAGGGAAAACTGCCTCTGGGAAGTCTGACCCCTCCCAGGAGCTGAAAGAGAAGCCTCAGATTTCCTTTGCCCCACCTGACCTCAGAGCTGCCCCGGAATCTGCCCCAGCTGAGCCGCTGTGCACAAACATCAGCCACCCCCCTCCTCACAGAGCTTCCCCAGGGCCTTTTGCTGGCCTCAGACTGTGCTGATGTCCCTTGAGTGCTGCTAGAAAGATATTCATGATAGGATTAGGACCACAGCTGCCTTTCCCAGGGCTGCACAATGTGTAGGGCAAAGCCCGATCCAACACATCCAAGCCTGCATTGGGCTCCTGGTTGAGAGGTGAACAATCTGTTCTCAACCCATAGGTACCGGTCTGCGTCTTGCATCTCTGAACTTCATCCCCTTCCTGTGGTTCCCATGTCCAGACCTTGCAGTAATTTCGTCTACAGCAACCCTGCCTCTTCACGTGGGAGAATTCCCAGTTTGATGTTTGCAGTCTTGGGAGCTTGTGTTTTCAGGGAGTCATACTCCTTACAGTGGAATGAAGGCTGGAAATCATCAAGGATCAGGCAGCACAGGCTATACCTGCCCTGCTCCTCCTCTGCTCTGGACATTTGCTGGAGTCCAGCTGGAGCTGGACAGGCCCTGGTCCCAGCCCATTTATCTCCTCTTATCCCACTTCTTGAAAAAGAAGCAGAGCACTACTGTTATCGGTCACTTTTAAGGATCATACATAAATTATCCTTAATCTTAACTCCAGTTACAGGGCAGAGTCCAGTTCTTCCATCTTTCCTTTTTAGTTTTTATAGATGAAGCATCCACAGGTCTTCCCTCCAGCCTCCTGGAGGTTCACTCCTGTATTAATCCCACAGCCCCTCTAAGACCAAGAAGTCTTTATTGGTCTGATTTTCCTGGTACTGGGAGGTGCTTCCACACTCCTAATTAGTTTTTTCAGGTTACTTTTTATCTCCTTAGTTCCTGGAGGTCGTTTTCTTCTCCTTTGCTTGGATCACACACTACTGACACTTTTAATGCATTCAAGGCATTCCAGGTGTCTCCCACCTCAGATTGTAGAAGTTTTTTGAATTCTTTTTACTTAGCAAGAGGCAAATTAAAAGATACCTCTTTGGATTACCTTTGGCTTTTGATAATGACAGAGTGTGAAAATCCATTCCTCACCCACCTTCTGCACACCAGTCGTGATTTTTGAGGCTTCTGTCACATCCAGCCCCTCTACACCTTTTCCAAAAAGAAGAGCCGTAACCCCTTCCCTCTCTTCTCACATGGAAGTGGTTACATACTTTGTTGTAGCTTTTCTAGGCTGCCCACAGCCTGCTTAGACAAGGTTACCACAAGTGGGATGTGGGCACTGACAGACCAAATACAATGACGCTTAACTTCTGTTTCCTGAGGGCTTTTTTCTACCAATTAGTAATATTCAATTTGTCTTTTTTTCCTCCTGTCAAGTGCCACGCTGCTGTTCCTGAGAACTCTCTGCAACAACTCCAAGAGCTCTTCTGTGAGTGATAATAGTGCAATTAGGCCCTATCCATGTAACTGCATGATTACAGTTTGTTTTCCCTGCACACGTTATTTAGCATTTGTCATCACTAAATTTCCTCCTCTGCATTAGCACACACCCACTCACAAACACCATTCATCAGCCAGCCTCCCTTTCTGGTGCACAGATCCTGTCCCTCAGATCCTGGAGCGTCTTCTTTAGGCCACCTGAAGTTCATGAGATGCCAGTCTGGCACTGTGAGAGCCAGGCTTGCCTCAGTCGCCCAGGTTCATTTGTCAATCCAAAGCATCGCTCCCCATGCTCAGTTGCATTCTTTATGCAGCCTCAGACGAGCTTGTTTCAAAGTCTGGGAACTCATTTCTACCCACAGCCACACCGGTGACACACCTTGAATGTCAAATGAGCTGCACACCAGTGAGGGCTGTCAGGTGCTATTCCTAGATCAAAGCCAGGATGACACTGGAGACGGTGTGCAGGGCACAGCAGGAAGTTGGGATGCAGGGGGTTCCGTGCCTACACTGCAGAAACGATGAATTGTTGACAGTATAAAGTCACTGAATTGTTGAAACTGGGAGCTGCTCCCACGCCATTGGGTGGGGAAGGGATGTAACCAGCATGGCCTGCGATGTGGTGGCATGGAACCACAGAACCACGGGATGGATGGGCTGGAAGAGACCTTAAAGCCCACCCAGTGCCACCCCTGCCATGGCAGGGACACCTCCCACTGTCCCAGGCTGTTCCAAGCTCCATCCAACCTGGCCTTGGGCACTGCCAGGGATCCAGGGGCAGCCACAGCTGCTCTGGGCACTCTGTGCCAGCGCCTCCCACCCTCCCAGGGAAGGATTTCTTCTGTATATCCAAGCTAAATTTACCTTCTTTCAGACTGAACCCATTCTCCCTTGTCCTGTCACTTCAGTTCCTGGTGCAAAATCCCTCTCCAGTTCCTTGTAGGCCCCTCTCTAAATGCCTTTGTATTCTGACTGGGAGGAGAATGAGGCTTTTAGAGAGCTTTTCACTCTGATCCTTGTCATTTCAGAACCTGCAAAGCTGTGGGCACGTTCTCACCTTTGTTTTCACGGTACCATTTTTGACTCCCATCATTTTGGCCCATCAGCACCTGCTCACACATTTAAGCCCCAGGAAGAAGATGAGAGTTGTGATGGCAGCAGAGGCAGGCACTTTAACCAGCAGAGCTGCCCTGATGCATGGAAACAACCACTGCAAAAGCATTTCCACTGCTGAAACCTGCTGAGTGCAGGAAACGTTTCCAAAACCATGAGAGGATGGTGTCTTGGGTTGCAGTGCAGGATGTGCCCAGCAGTTTGTATTTTATTGCCAGCTGTTAAACCCTTGTGGGGCCGTGTTCTTTATCCCTTCCAGGACCCAGCGCCCCTCCAGGGATCTCTGCTGCTCATGGGCCATCGAGGCTCACGGCATGGCTGAGAACATTACATCATCCATTGGGAGAGGCTCCGCCCAGGGGGAGGAGCCAAGCATTCCTACCTGGATAACACCTGGGATTGGGAACACCAGCACAGCGTGTGTGCACTGCATTCCCAGAGGAAGACCAGACCCATCTCAGCACCCCTGGGCCTTCGGAGAAAACTCCACCCTTCTATAGGATCATTGCTCCAACAGAACCACATCTGGCACTGCAGGAGAACCTGACTGCACTGCTCCCAACACCCTGACCAGCAGGGGGTCAGGTTCTATTCTAACTCTCTCAGTGGTTTTTTGTTTTTGGTTTTTTTTTTTTTTTTTTTATTTTTATTTTAATTTTCCTAGTGAAGAATTGTTTTTCCTATTCCCATCTTTTTGCCTGAGAGCCCCTTAATTTCAAAATTATAATTCGGAGGGAGGGGGTTTATATTTTCCATTTCAAAAGGGGGTCCTGCCTTCCTTAGCAGACACCTGACTTTCCAAACCAAGGCAGATGGAAGGTGCTGTGGGCACAGGGTCCAGCCCAGCCCTGGTCCCCACCTCTGGCGCCACCAGAGCTGCCCTTGCTGGCACTCACCAGGCGGTTGGCGAGGGAAATGGTGCAGGCTGTGGCTTCAGCTTCCTGCTGACACTTGAGTTTGTCTGATGTGGCCTTCTCAAACCTGGCCGTGAGCTTGCTCAAGTTCTCGTTGAGGCGCTGCAGGTGAAAAAGAGGAGGAAGTCAGGAACAGCACGGTTTTAACAACTCAGGAAGGATGTGGAGTCGCTGGAGGAGTCCAAAAGGCCAGGAAGAAACTCCAAGGGCTGGACCCCTCTGCTCTGTAGACTGAGAGAGTTGGAGGTGTCCAGCCCAGAGAGGAGAAGGCTCCAGAGAGAGCTCAGAGCCCCTGCCAGGGCCTGAAGGGGCTCCAGGAGAGCTGGAGGGGGGCTGGGGACAAGGGCTGGAGGGACAGGACACAGGGAATGGCTTCCACTGCCAGGGGGCAGGGCTGGAGGGGATATTGGGCAGGAATTGTTCCCTGTGAGGGTGGGCAGGCCCTGGCACAGGTGCCCAGAGCAGCTGTGGCTGCCCCTGGATCCCTGGCAGTGTCCAGGGCCAGGCTGGACACTGGGGCTGGAGCAGCCTGGGACAGTGGGAAGTGTCCCTGCCATGGCAGGGGTGGCACTGGATGGGATTTAAGGTCCCTTCAAACCCAAACCATCCTGAGATCCTGAGGCAAACCCTTGTCCAGGCCTGGCCAAGCTCCAGCTCAGCTCATCCACCCAGGGCAGGCACCAGGAGCCAGCACAGAGCAGGGCTGGGCTGTGCCACTGCTTGGAACTCACACCCTCGGCAAAGGCAGAGGCAAAGGACATGGAAAATGAATTTATTTGGGGCTTCTGGCTGAGCGCTGATGACAAGTGCTGTGGCTGAGCAATGAGCAGGCAGCTGAAGAACCCAAATCTGATATTTCCTGATGCTACAGCCCCTGGTCTCCAACCAGCCCTTGAGGCTCTGCTGATTCCCCAAGTGGTGCTCAAATCCCCAAGGGGCTCCTGGAGCCCCCCCTGAACCATCTCCAAACCATGCCCTCACACTGTTTCCTGCACGGAAACCAACAAGTGAATGGAATGGTTCTGCTCCGAGAGCTGCCCAGGAGTGTGCCAGGAGCCCCCAGTGAGGTGGGGCCGTGTCCCCTGCAGGTCACAGGGCTGGGAGGGGCAGGAAGAGGCCAAAGCACCTGCAGAAAAAAACTGTAGAGCCCTTTGCTTGGACAGAGCTGTTCACACTTGGATTTAAACCAAACCAACAGCTCCCACAAGCACTTGGAGCATTTCACTTCTGATAAGAGAAGTAATAATTGATTTTATCTGCACCCAATGCCGACTGCTTAAGGCTAAACTGCTTGTAAATCACTTTAACATTGAGCTACACACTAGAAACAAACCCCAAAATGAAAAAGGATTATATGAGAGATCTCTGCAGCTCTCCTGGATACTGGCATCACACAAAGCAGCCTCTCCTTGACCTGCCTTGGAACAAAACCACAGAAAGTTTCTGTCTCTGTGTGCGTGTGGATCCACCAGCCTACAAAGGCTCATATATATCTTATCCCACTATAAAAGCACGATCTGGTAACTGAGTTTCTATAGAAGAGATGCATCTATCCGGCCTGCAGGACAGGGCAGGCCTGCAGGGCCCCACCAGGGGCACACAAATACAGCTGTGTGCAGCTGTGGACACACCGCTCACCCCTACCTCCACCAGCCCCAGGTGCAGAGCACTCAATTCCCAGGCAGGCAAAGAAGACAGAAAGTCCTTAATGTTTTGGGCCACGGGAATTTTCTCATTTATTAATAAAAATTAGTAAGAGACAGCTTGGGGCCCAGCTGTGAGCAGGTATGAATCAGCACACAGCAGTGAAGCTATCCAAGATATCCCAGATAAGTAAGGATATACCTCCACATCCATCCCACGCCACCCTGCATCATTCCCCATCTGCAGAGAGGAGAAGGCCCCTAAACCAGGCAGTTTTGTAAGAGCATGCCAGAGGAGTGCCAGTAATCTCCCCAAAGATTACAATTTTCTTTAACAAAATCCCACTCCTTTGAAAAAAAAAAAAAAAAAGCAAGCCCTGGTATAAAATGCTTTGGAAAAGAGCAGCATAAAGGGATGAAAAAAGTTCCCCAGCACTGTATGGCACGACTGAGGTGGGAGAATTAGACACCAAAGCCCTCTAAATCCATCCCTGCTTCAGGTACCTCCTTTCATCTGCAGCAGGAAGGGGTGACCAGAGTTCAGCTTCGTTTTCTTGTATTTTTTAGTTAAAAAGTGTAGTAAGCATTTTAAGAACGATCAACCCTTGAAAACATCAAAAGTGATGTGTCTTCCAGCAGGGTGAGGTGCTGGTGGAAGGGGTGAGGGGAGCGGAAGGACCTCACTCACTGGGACCCCGTCCATCCTGGCCATGGAGAGGATCCCATTCCCAAAGAGAGATCCCAAAACGCCCTAAAACCAGACAGGTTCTGGAGCAGCTCCTTCCCACACCCTGTTCTTAGCAGGTATCGTGCTGGGAGGGAGCAGGGGGAAAAGCAGGATAAAGCAGGATGTGTTTTTACATAGAGATAATTTCTGAAGGAAAATGATAAAGGCCTCACTCTACACTCTGTGGAAATGTACTTTTAATCACGCTGTAATTTCTTCTATTCAGGGATTTTTTAATTTTTTTTTTTTTCTTTAAGTAGCAAAAACCCAAATAACATCCAAGATGTGCTGCCAGGGAGCTGCGCCGTGACAAATGAGGCTCCTGCAAGAGCAGTTGTCATCCTTCAACAGCAGGGACTGAGTGTGCAGCCAGCCCAGCTCCGTGCTCCCAGCTCTGAATCAGCCTCCAGTTCCCATCCCTTGCCCTGTGCAGCACACTGGGAACACACTGGTTTGAGATAATGAGTTTTCCCAGGACCCAGGAGAATAGGAAAATTACATTTAAAAAAATTAGGTGGGAAGAACAAGGATTCATATTTAGCCTTCCTCTTTGGGTGCAAGCAAGGCTGGAGAAGGGCAGAGGAAATTCAGAAAGCAGAAATATTCTGTCACAGAAGGGTTTGGGTTGGAAGGGGTCTTAAAGACCATCCCATCCCACCCCTGCCATGGCAGGGACACCTCCCACTGTCCCAGGCTGCTCCAAGCCCTGTCCAGCCTGGCCTTGGGCACTGCCAGGGATCCAGGGGCAGCCACAGCCGCTCTGGGCACTCTGTGCCAGTGCCTCTGCATCCTCACAGGGAACAATTCCTTCCCTTTAACTAATCTGAATTTCATCTCTTTCAGTTTGAAGCCATTCCCTGTGTCCTGTCCCTCCATCCCTTGTCCCCAATCCCTCTCCAGCCCTCCTGGAGCCCCTTTTTAGGCCCTGGCAGGGGCTCTGAGCTCTCCCTGGAGCCTTCCTTTCTCCAGGTGAGCACCCCCAGCTCTCCCAGCCTGGCTCCAGAGCAGAGGGGCTCCAGCCCCCAGAGCATCTCCGTGGGCTCCCCTGGATCTCTCCAGCAGCTCCAGCTCCTTCCTGTGCCGGGCCAGCTCTGCAGGTGGGCTCTCACCTGAGCACAGGAGCAGAATACACCTCCCCTCCCCTGCTGCCCACACTCAGCCCAGCCCAGGGCTGGATTTTGGGGCTGCCATTGCGACAGGAGGGAGAGAAACCCCTGCAACGCCCAAACCTTTGGATCCCCCACCCCTGCTTTGGAACACGAGCACTGAGCAGCAGCTCTGCCCGAAGGAGAGGATTCCCCGCGGGCAGGGACCAGCAGGACGGGCTCCCCCGGGGACACTCACGGCGATTTTGGCCTTGACAGTGGCCAGCTTGTCCTGGGCTGCTGCCAGCTCAGCGTTGGCCCTGTCCAGGGCCTGCCTCTTGGGCTGCACCTCGCAGAAGACGCGGTGGAAGCGCACGATGTTCAGCACCCACGAGCACAGCCCGGCCGCCGCCGAGGACTTGGTGGCCACGAACTCGGGGTTGAACTGGGGGTCTTGCAAGTAGGGCTGGAGGGCTTTGAGGCAGTTCTCGTGGATGTTCTCCTTGTTGAACTTGACCAAGGAGTCCAGGAAGCCGTCTACCCTTGCCATGGCCACTTTGGCTGCTTTCCAGCTCCTGTCCTTGGGGATCTTCCCTGCCGGGGCCGTCAGCACCATCACGGCCGCGGTGACGTTGCTGACGGCAGAAGGAGGTGACCCAAAGGACCTCAGCTCCGTCAGATTGGTCTGAAAAGGGGAAAACAAGGTTGTTAGATAAAAATGAATGGGCTTTCTTTTCACTCTGCCACTAATAGAGCCAGGCTCCCAGGCTATCAAGCTGATAAATTGGGCTGCTCTCGGCCCCAGCGGCGCTGCCCTTAGATCCCTGCTCTGCATGTGTGCAGCACACCTGCTCCATTCCCTGCTCCTGACATCCCACCTGGAACCAGCGCAGCACACGGCTCCCCCCCAGGCTCCGGGGGGAGCAGGAGGCTTTGTGCCCTCTCAGAAGATTGGGATAAATAAGAACGGAACCTACAGAAATAACACTCTAAAGCAACCTTCAGAGCCTCTCTTCATGTTCCCTCCTACCCAAGCTGAGATGCCAATGCCAAAGCCATGCTGTGATTGCCACATCGTGCAGCCCTCAGCGTTCAGGGAATGCAGCTGCTGAGAAAATCCAGGCACCCTCACAGAGCAAGCAGCCAAACTGCACTGAAGGAGCCAAAAGGGCATTTTTGTCTCAAACTCCTGACTTCCCAAGTTTTCAAACTCCCTATTACACCTGGCTCTGCAGTTTTTTATTTTGCAGGTGCTCTGCACTGGGTCTATCACAACCCACATGCCATTCATCATTGCCCATGTGACAATTACCTTAATTATCATCCACATACATGTAATTATCTCATATATGCATAGACTTATCTCTCCATAACACTTTAAATAACTTCTCAGTTTGTCTCAGTCAGTCTCACTGCCACCAGCAAAAGGCATTATAGCAGGGCGCAGAGGGGCTGCAGCAGGTCCCACCCACACAGCCAAAGCCAGCCCACGGTCACTCCTAGGCTCACATGGGAAAAAAAAAATAAAAAAGGAAAAGGAAAGTTTAAACTGTAAGGGACACAGAGAGAATTAACCCTGGCAAGGCTGAGCAGAGCCAGCTCTCCTGAGAGCGGTGTGGCTACGGAGGGTTCTGGAGGCACTAGGAGGTTTTATTTAAAGCATCACAAGAGTAATCCTCCCAGCACAAACACAGAAATCAAGGTGGGTTCAAAGAGCAGCCGATGAGGAGGAAACAGCCTGGACATGTCCCATGCTCTTCTTTTGCACTGGCAGGCGACACTGTCACAGAAAAGTCCACGCATCCACATCCTCACTGACTATATGGATTTATTATTGGATTCTCCTCAATGGCTTTTCTCACTGTGCTCCTTGTTAGTGCTGCATATAACCCTGCAGTCCAAGGAGGATGACTGAGATAATTGGGCAGAAACTGTGCAAACACACATAAACATTGTTGATTATTCATGTCAGCGAGCAGGTTGGGCTCCCTGATACACCTCCAGTCAGCAGGTAAAGGAGACCATGGCTTCCACTGCTCTGCTGCTGCTGCTTTACAGCTCCCGGGAGAAAATCCCAGCATTTCCCCCATCTCTGCCTAATGAGAGATTCTACAGCTCCAGCACGAACCTGGAACTAATGGAGAGACAAACATTTTCCTTTTGCACAGTCCTTTCCCTCCCACGAAGGAAATCCAGAGCACAGGTGTCTGCAGCAAAGCTACCTCCTCCCCAAAAGCTAATCCAACAGAATTCCCATTCTGGATGGCTCCAAGGCACTTTCCTGTCCCCCAGCAGGGCTGGGATTGAGCCATGCTTTGAGGCCTTGCTGTGACTGGGGGTTTCCAGCTGTGGTTTTCCAGCAGTGTGCAGCGCAAGGCTGCTGCCCCAGGACACTGCATGAACTGCAGACCAAAACAAATTGCAGGTCCATCACTCAGGCACATCACAGAACCACAGAATGAACCAGGCTGGAAAAGACCTTTGAGATCATCAAGTCCAGCCTATGACCCAATATCTCCTCATCGACCAAACCATGGCACTGAGTGCCACATCAAACAGGAACTCCTTGAAGGACCAACCTTCCAAGGAACAAAAAGCCCTCCCAAAACCAATCTCCTGCGATCAGAGCAACGCTTATCTCCTGATCACACATTTTCCCAGTGGCATCTTCCTCTGGAGCAGCTTTGTCTGCTCCTCTCCATGGCAATGAGAGAAGGGGAACATGGAGCAGCCTCGTGGGTGCTCCGAGTTCCACCAGGAATCCCAGAATCACAGATTTAACCCAGCTGGAAAAGACCTTTGAGATCATCAAGTCCAACCTGTGACCAAACATCACCTTGTCAACTAAACCACGGCACTCAGCGCCACATCCAAGCTTTTTTAAACATGTAAGCCCCAGCAGGGAGGAAGCTGGAGGAGGGACAACACGGTGCCCAGGACTTGGGCTATCAGATGACACAGCCCCTCTCCCCCATTGTGGAGGAAAAACACCGGGAATCCTCACCCTACCTTGTTGAGGGTGTTGAGAGCAGCCTGGGCAGCTGCCAGGGCGGGCTCAGCCTTGGCCAGGTCCTCCTCACAGTCCTTCTGCTTCTGCTCGACCTCCTGGGTGATGAGGGCCACCTTCCTCTCCTCCTCGTCAGCCACCGCCTTCTTCCTGCTCACCTTCTCCGTCTCCACCCCCACCACCTGGATCAGCTTGTCAGCATCCTCGTTCTTCTGCTTCAGCTCCACCTCTTGGGCTGCCAGCTTGGCCTTCAGCTCATCCACCTGCAGGGCAGGGATTTATTTGCTAGAGCTGGACTGAAGATTGCAGCTAGGATCTGCCAACACATCCAGCCCTTGGCTGGAGAGCTCCGAGGGTCAAGGGGCTTTAAATGTGAGTCACATGAGCCTGAGCAGGGACATCCCCTTGAGCTGGTAGCCAGGTGGCCGTGGTGGCAACTCCTCACACCCTGCTCACACCCAGGAGCCCTCAGCAGCATTTGCACGGGGCAAAGCTCACATGGGCTCTCACTCGCAGAGAGAAAACCCCCTGCAAAAATCCCCATTTCAGTGAATTTACCCAGACTCTGGGCGGACCACAGAGGCTTTCACTGCCTCATCTCAGGCTCATAAAAGTTCACTTAGAGCTCCTGGGGTACATCGTTACCCACACAAAAACACTGACAGGTAGGGAAGCCAGACACTGCTTTTGGCGATACCCATTTTGATACCAGAAGGGAGAGCACAACCTGCAATCCATGAACTGAAGCTGTTGACATTTGGCATCGGCCTCACGCGGAGAGCCGTTTTTTCAGGACTCTCCCCACGCCCTGCATCCATCAGCATCCCCTGCTGCCTGGCTCTGTGGGACTGCTCTCACCAGCACAAAGGCACGGCTGTAAATCCGGGCTCACACCAGCACATAATCCCCTCCGTGTGACAAACCCAGCAGCGCCTCCTTGTTCAGCTCCGAGTCTCTGGGGGCTGCGGGAAATTGAAGTGCTGATGGCTGATATGGCTGTGACCTTCTGCCCAGAAATCAGCCTTTGTGTGCTGGATACACACACAAAGCTCCAGGGCTTTACACGGCCAGGACAAAACAAGCAGGGGATTAAAAATCCAAGAGCACTCAACAGCGGCACAAAGAGCAGGTGTAAGCTCAGCCCCGGGGAACAGACAATGCCCTGCCAAGCACACGCAGCAATGGAAGGGGAAATGGTTTTGTCAGGATTTTAAAAAAGCAGGAATGCTGGAGAAAGGCTGTTTGCAAGGCCCTGCAGCGACAGGACAAGGGGAATGACTTCAAACTGAAGGAGGGCAGGGTTAGGTGGGATATCAGGAAGAAATTCCTCCCTGTGAGGATGGGCAGGCCCTGGCACAGGGTGCCCAGAGCAGCTGTGGCTGCCCCTGGATCCCTGGCAGTGCCCAAGGCCAGGCTGGACAGGGCTTGGAGCAGCCTGGGACAGTGGGAGGTGTCCCTGCACATGGCAGGGGATGGGAAAAGGATGATCTCTAAGATCCCTTTCAACCCAAAGAATTCGGTGATCCTATGAGAAACCTGTGAGCAGCTTCCTGAGTGCAGAACAATCTGATAAGCAATTAGTAATGTGAGGTGGAAAGGGAAAGAGCAAAGCAAATGAGAAATTCAAGGGTAATGTGCTGTGACTTCATCAGGGAAAGGAAGGGAGAAGCCCTTGCCTACCACCAGAACAGCATGAGAAAAATTATTAAAGAGAAGAAAACCTGGAGGGCAGGCTCCCAGAGGACTCATTTTATCTGATTGTCCCTGCCTTGTTTCAAGAACACAAAATACATCAAAAGGTCAGCGATTAATTGATAGCGCCAGCCAGGCTCGAATCTGGAATCCAGTGATGCAATATTAACCACAGCCATGCTCAGAATTACTCAGCAATGGGCGCTGACCTCTCGGTGGCACACAGCACTCTGAAAAACAAATGACTCATCTCCCACATCTTCCCAATCCATTATCTCCTAATAGGAAGGAGGCTTCAGCTTCTCTGAGTGCTGAGGATGCCGCTGTCGGAAGGGAGAGACGGTTGTAAAACATTGCTGGAGGAGGAAAGTTGGGCAACAGCATCAAGGTGTCCAAATCTCCAGAGGGGAAAAAAAAAAAAAAAAAAAAAAAAAAAGGTAGAGGGGACCACTGTAAAAGGAGGCAGAGAGGTTATTTTGAAAGGGGAACAGCAAAGTAAAAAATACCTGCAGCTCCTGATACAACAGCTGAGGCCACTCTGAGCCTACAGAAACACAACACACAAACGTCATCACTACCTTGTCGTGGACCCTGGAGGATGCCAGGGATGAGCACCAGTCCCCAGAGCTAAGGCACAGCCAGGTGATACCCGGGGACCAAAATCCTCCACCCTTACTTTGAAAATCCCCCCCAGCACATCTCTCCCCGGCACAACCTGCAGGTGACACTCCTGAGTGAGACAGAGGGCTCTTCACTCCCTCAGCCCCAAGGCCAGGTATTTCCACGGGTGAATGTAAAGTTCAGCCTTGTAAACCCATGTTCAAGATTGAACATGCTGGTATGATTTCCAATACTGATAAATATCCACCCTCTGGTTTCAAATCAACAGCAGTTTTGACTATTGCGCACATCTGGTAATTGAAGTGTTTAATTTTAGGCCCCCAGTGCTAATTTTAGACTTGAATTTGACATATTTGTCTTCACTGCTCTGCATCTTAATTACCTGCACAAGGAGGCACTTCTCAGCCCAGCCTCACTGCAAGCAGACTCCAACAGTTTGCTCTTTCACCCTTCCTGTGGTTTGATTTTCCCATCCTTCCCATTGGCTCCAAGTCCTCCACCACTGCCCTGTGGCTCATCAGAGAACTCTGCCCACACAGCACCCGCTGAGGAGAAGCCTGAAGGATACAGAAGGCGTCCCACGTGCCACAACAGACCAAGGCACTTGTTCTCAAAAGATTCATTTCATATTAGCTGCTCCAAAAAAATTAAACCTACTCTATCCCATCTACCACTGAGGGAATTCTGAAAAAACAGCAGCACCTCACAGGTCCATCAGAGCTATTGCCTGCATGGGTGAGGTGAGGCTGTTGGAAAATATACCATGTTTAAAATTTTTAATTTTGTAACCTCAGTCAGGTTTGTTCGCCTTTGTCTCTGGGGAAGGGAATTTTAATTGCTTTTCAGGGCATTGTTCCACCAGGCAAGGCCTGATGAATTTAACATCTCAACAGTCTGGGAACAGCACAGAAGATGCACAAAAGATAATGACATCAAGGACCAAACATCATCCCTGGCATGGTCTGAGATACTTGGTCTGGGAAAAGAGAGAGAAGAATGAGAATCTAATCAACATCAGAGGGGAAGAGATCTGTAAGCAACAGGAAACCAAATACTGAGGGCTCCCTAACTTGGAACCAATGAACATTGAACCAATGAAACCATGGGTTTTGACTGTATGAAGTTTGTGAAAAATCTGGTAAAATTCACATGTCATGGAATGATTTTCTCTGCTCGCCCAGGCTATGTGTGGATGAAATGATTTCTGTTGCACATGCTGGCCAGAATATAATAATGCCTTGATTCCCTAACACTAACAGCGCTGTTGGAGGGTTTTTGTTTTTCCCACAGTTGTGGTGACGAGGTGAGCTGAGCTGAGGTGAGCTGGGCAGTGAGGGCACAGCCTCGTGGCTCTGGTGGGTGCCACCAGCGCTTTCCACTACCCCTTCCCTACAAAGGAGATGCCAAAACCTGCGCAGGGGACGTGGCAGTGCCCACCCCTGCTGTGTCCTGCTCCCTGAGCAGAGGCTGTTTGAAGGGAGATGGAGATATCAGCGCTGAGAGGCACCAGCCCAGCCCATCCATCACCTGCAGGCAGGCGTGTGTCCCCTGGAGCGCGGCAGATGTGATTGATGCCCCCAGTGTGTGGAAGGGGACCGATCTGCCAGCCCTTCCTTCTCATCAACCCCCTGCACTCCTCCCAGCAGCTTCAGGAGAGCCTCATCTGCCACTGGAGAAGCCTCACAGGCAAACATTTGTGAGAGTTAATAGAATATGAAATGCAGAGCAAAAGGGGAGTGGAGATGCGAGTGTCACTGCTGAGAGGTCTGGGAAACACCCAGCACACCTTCTAGTCACTGCCAGAGGAGAGTGCCAGTGTGAGCCTTTAGCAGGGGGATTTTGGGATAACTGATGTGCACTTCAGACATCTATTAGCGTTCCTTAAAGATGGATAGCATAATGGAAGGAAAAATGAACATTAGCCTCATTTTAACAACATGCACTATTTAGTTTGAAAGAGTCTTGCTGAAGTTATTGTAGATTTCCTGGATGCAGCTCCAAAAATCACTGACTGTCCTGTGTTTTCTAAGCTGTTTTGTCATCGCAGCTGAAATGTAACCATTAAAAGAGGATGGAAGAGTCAGCTGGATCCCAATCTCATTTTATTTACTGGAATCTTTCAGTTACCTCCCAAACAGCAGAGACTGGACACACACTTCTCCATTCTCCTTTTCAGTGCAGAGCATCACTTCTGCTCCTCCAGAAACCCAGCTCAAGCCAGACCAGAGCCAGGATCCAGCACACATTTCTTCCCTGTAAAGTTCTCCCTCAAATCAGACACAAAAAACAAGGAAAACCAACCCCAAGGAGTCCTTACCTGTGCAGAAGTGCTCTTGAGCTTCTCCAGGCCGTTCTCCAGCCGCTCCATTTTTGCCTTTAAATCCCTGTCCATCTTCAGCAGCAGGTTCTGGTAGAGTTTGATCTGCTCCAGGAAGGACTTGGGGGTGGTGTAGTTGTAGCGGCGCTCGTTGCTCAGGTACAGCCGGGACATCTCGTTGACACTGATGTGGACGTGGGCCATGAATTTGCTTATTGAATCCTTGACTGAGTCCTAAAGGTGAGATGGGAAGATGAGGAGAAGCTGTTTTAAATAGAAAACTATATATAACACGGGATCTGTGCTGAAGATAAAGGAATTTGATAACTTTTCATTCTGCTGCAGCACAATCCAGGGTGTGACACCTAAGCTGATCCCTTTTCACTGTTATCTCTAAAATAACTTTGTTGCTCATGTACTTTATACCTCTTTTTATATCTTTTTATTGCACACATTATCTAATTCCAAGCAATTTCTCTACAAAATAACAGCTCTTTTAAGTATAAATTTGGGCTTTTCTCCTGTACAAATGGGAAAAGTGCACACTCCTAAAAAGAAACATTGTAGGCTTTATTCTTCCTAAACCCTGCCTGGAAAAATGAAATAAACAGAAACGAATCTCTATTCTAGTGGCAGATTGTCATCACTTAGAACTCGACTTATTTTTGCCCTTGAGAATTCCAGAGGCTCAGACACAAGTGGGGTGAGCAGCAGGTTATTTTCTGTGCAGGTTTGGGGCTGTCCTTATGCTGGCAGAGCCATCCTTTCCCTGGCAGTGCCACCAGCTCCCAGTGACACCTCACCAGCTCCCAGTGACACCTCACCAGCTCCCAGTGACACCTCAGCTCCCAGTGACACCTCACCAGCTCCCAGTGACACCTCACCAGCTCCCAGTGACACCTCAGCTACCTGCACACAGGAGCATGGTGCCCGTGGCTCTACTGCCAATGTCCATGGCCCTCAAAAAAACATGGAATGTTCCTCAGTGATGGTTTGGCTGAGTTTAATGCACTTCAGTGCTACCAGTGATGTCCCTGTGGATGGCCACTGGCTGCCCTGGATGTGCTGGAGGGCAACTCAACCCTCCCTGAAATGGTGTGAGATGTCGCCCTGATTTTTTCAGCCTTCTCTTCTGTTTCACAGTTTCATGGTTTGGGTTCTTTCTCACGCTCTGGTCTGTAAACACTGGCAAATGTTTATCATAACTTCAAGTAGTTTACATTCCTGTTCTTAGAAATATGGACAGCTGATGGACAGTTGTCTTGACCAACGGGATGGGGAGAGGGGTCAGCCTTCTCCCCCAATCCCTGGCCTTTGTAGATATGATATATATTGAAGTCAGACTTTCAAATAAAGTAGAGTTTTAGTTCATGCCTTCTGATCAAAGTGTGAGTGTGTGTTTGTGTGTGTGTGACAAATTGCATCAGTGAGAGACTCGGGGCCACTCCTGGCTGTGGCCAGCCCTGTCCCCAGGACCCCCCAGCAGGAGCTGCGCTGGCTGCTGTTATTCATAAGGGGTGGTGATTGGCTCATGTAAATGAGAAAGGGTTGTTGAGTGCGGTGGGCAGAGGTTGTGTTGGGGTTTACGGTTCTTTTGATATGTACTTTTGTGGTTACAGCACAGTTTTGATGCCCCTTGTAAGAGGCGGCAGGGAGTGGGGGGCACTTGCTGCTGGGAGACCTGGCGGAGTAACATCACAGCACCAATCAAGAGATGAGAAGGGCTCCACCAATGAGGAGGACTTATAAAGATTATTTATGAATATTAATGAGGCTGATAGAATCTCAGGGTGTAAAAGGCAGAGACGCCACTTTGTGAGCTGAGCCCCTGGTGGGCAGGAGTCCCATCAAGCTCCTAGTGCTGCTCCCCACCTTCGCTTTGCAATTTTCCAGGGGCTCAAATTATATTTTATTTACTCATTCCCACCTGGGTTTTGAGTTGTTTACAACTCCGCTCACCTGCAGGGTGTCCATATCCCGCAGGAAGCAGAGGCTGACGGACTCCAGGGCCTCGCGGGGCCATGGCTGGAAGCAGTCGATGGTGGTGCAGCTGACCAGGGCCGGGAAGCGGCGGCTGCGGAGCCGCAGCCTGGGGCCCACGGGGGACAGGCACAGCGCGACCTGCGGGGCACGGGAGGGCACTGAGCAGCAGGGCAGGAGCACGGAGAGCAGGGTCTGCCCCTGCAGCCCCTTCCCAGGGAGGATCCCGCCCCACCTGACGCCTGGAGAGGCTGCCTAGAACAGGGGCCAGAGGAATAGAGGAATGCTAANAATTACCAATTAGAGACATAAGAGGTGAGGTAATTTCCCCCATTTCCACCCTGTCTAAATCCTCCCCCCACAAATGGAAACTAAACTTTGTCTATGAAGACATGTCTTGTTTTTTGGCCTTGGTTCCCAGAAAGAACCAAGATAGGATAGAGGCCTTGTACCCCCTGGGGCTTGGAGCTCTGGAATTTTGTCTTTGTGGCTAGGGAAAAGGCAGGGAAAAATACTAGAACTAGCTACTAATACAATAATAGGCCACACATACGTGCGTAAAGAACACAGAGAGTATATAAAAGAAAAAAGGCAAAAAATCATTCAGCACCAACCCCTCCTGCTCCATCTCACCTTCAGCTGCCGTCGAACCCGCTCGATGAAAAACCTCCAGCAATTCTCCCTGGAATCCATCAGCCCCTGGCCTCTGACTTCATTCCTCACACTGCTGATGATGTTTTCCACTTCATCATCAGGGAAGAGGTCTGGGATTTCCCCTAGGAGAAGAGGGCACATTTGGATTTACAGGTCTGGATGTTGCCGTAGGCTTAGAGCAAAGAGAAGCTGCTGCCTCACTCTTCTGGGGCTCAGCAAAGTTCCCTCCTCAGGTAAAACCCCCTGCACCAGGTGCCCCTGGGCCCCAGAAGCAGCAAAGGGGCACAGAAGGTCATTCTGCTGAAAAATAAACACCTGTGAGAGCAAACTTCCTTATAAAACACACGGGAAAGCAATGCAGAATAGAGTCAAATTACAGAAAATCCCTTTTTTATTTTTAGCTCTGCAGTCTAATTAGATTACAAAAGAAATATTCAAATCCCATATATGTCATACACATTATAAAATCATTGTGGTTTTGCAAATTTATTAATTACATGTAAAATTTTTGCAGCTGTTCAGGGCCATTTCCAGCAGTTGCCAAATAACCCCCAGACCATCCAAACATTTTAGAAGTTAAAAATATTGTAAAAACTTTTAAAACTTAATAGTTAAGCACCTGACTGCCAAAAATGCACCCAGACATTTTTTAGTAGTTCCTTAATTTATCACATATTCACTTCCTTTCTGGTATCTGATTTCATTAAAATCATCATTATTGAGCC
The DNA here is from genome assembly GCA_013397315.1 of Donacobius atricapilla. Lineage (NCBI taxonomy): Eukaryota > Metazoa > Chordata > Aves > Passeriformes > Mimidae > Donacobius > Donacobius atricapilla. The sequence continues at coordinate 80,475 of WBMY01010764.1, read as the reverse complement.
AGATACTTTCAATACGAGCACTAATCACTTAGGGAAATACACTAATCAGAAATCTGTTCATTCATCAAAAAGATTAAAAGGTATATTTTTGTTCTAGATGATGACAACAAATGAAACAAGAAGGAAAGACACCTTCCATTACCCCAGGCTGTTCCAAGCAACTTCCAGCTCATTTCATCATTGCCCCTTTGTCTATTCCAGAATTCCAGGTGCTACCAGGAGCAAAACTCCATCGGGAGAGTGGGGAGAAGGGAAAGCAGAGCACGAGGGCTGTACCTGATGCCAAGAAGTCGTTCACCAGCACCAGGAACTGCTCATCCGCCACCTGCGCGTCGCTCAGCAGGAACACAGAGCCCACGCTCTTCAGCCCGGCCTTCAGGTACAGGTTTGCCAGGTCTGCCTGCAGGCGGGAATGTGAGAAATGGATTTGTAGAGGATTCCCAAAGCCTGAGTGAAAGCTCACAGAGTCTTGTACATCTCTGTGCAAAGTCTGAGATTGNACTCTGAGATCGGGTGTGCTGACTTAGAATGGCCATGGGATAGAGAAGAGGTTGTTGGGAGAGAAATGGAACTGGAAACAAGTTTCAAACGATGGCCTTGCAAATAGACCAGATATTTTGGAAAACTAGAACTGTGAAAAATGCATTGTGGCAGGACCACATGGGGTAAAATAACAGGTGATTGGTGTTAGGAGTATTAGCAGCATTGTGTGGCAAAAGCCAATACGCTGAAAAACATTTATAAAGTACTGTAAACACTGAGAGCTGAGTTTTCCAATATGGGAAACCAGGAGGGCTTACACCTACATGCAGCATAGCATGGGCCAGACACAGAAATGGGGTAATTCAGAACCTTCCCAGTCACTGAGAACATCAACACAGCCAAGGGCTGTCACTCAGAGCTGGGCTGGGATGTTCTCAGGCCTGGCCAGCTCAGAGCACTGCCAGGAGAGCCCAGGTCTGGCTGCAGCCCTGTGCAGACACAGTCCAGCAAGGCATTTGCTGCTCTCCACAGCACCACGTCGTGTCTGGGGTGTTTCAGTATCTCCCAATCACAGAATCATTTAGGTCAGAAGAGCCCTCTAAGGACATCATATTCAACTGTTCTCCCAGTGGGGCCAAGGCCACCACTAACCCATGTCCCCAAGTGCCACTTCCATGTGGCTTTTAAATCTCTCCAGGGGTGAGAATTTTACCACCTCTCTGGGCAGCTGTGCCAGGGCTGGACAGCCCTTTCAGTGAAGAAATATTCCCTAATATCCAACCTGAGCCTCCCCTGGCCCAGCCTGAGGCCGTTCCCTCTCCTCCTGTCCCTGTTCCCTGGGAGCAGAGCCTGATCCCCCCACTGTCCCCTCCTGTCAGGGAGTTGTGCAGAGCCACAAGGTCCCCCTGAGCCTCCTTTTCTCCAGGCTGAGCCCCTTCCCAGCTCCCTCAGCTGCTCCAGGCCCTTCCCAGCTCCGTTCCCTTCCCTGGACACGCTCCAGCCCCTCAATGTCCTTCCTGTCCTGAATGTCCCAGAGCTGTCCCCAGCACTGAAGGAATAAAACATCCCAACACAGGGCATGGGCACTGCCCTGGCCCTGCTGCCACCCCAGGGCTGGGACACCCTGGTCGCTTTGTCCTCTTGCCCACCTGGGCACACCAGGGCTCAGGGCCATCCTCCTCGACTCTTCTCAACACGCAACAAGCCTTCAGGGCAAGCTCTGCTCTTTATTTCCTTCCCCTCCACCTCAGCCTCCCAAGTCCCCCACCTTGAGGTCAGGGACGCCGTAGCCTTTCCTCAGGGTGATCTGGAAGACCTCGAGGGAGCTGAGGAAGGCTGCCAGGCGGGTCAGGCTCTGCTTCCCACTGCCTCCCACGCCGACCAGGAGCGCGTTCCCCCGCGGCGCCTCCAGGATGCGGCTGATGCGGCAGCTGAATTGAAGCATACAAAACCTCTCATTAATAAGAGTGTTTTCCTATTTCTCTGCCCACTGCTTTTCAATACATATTTTATTCACTAAGAAATTGTGTTCTGAGCCGGGTGAGGAATGTCAGTCTTGGAGATGTGGCAGCAGTCAGTGCCAGCACAGGGGACAGGCACTGTCCTTGTCCTGCCGCCACCCCAGAGCTGGGACAGCCCAGGTAGCCTTGGCCCTCATTCTCACCTGGTCACACCCGGGCTCATGTCCAATCACTGTCACCAGCACCCCCAGGGCCTTTTCCCAAGCAGCTTTCCATCCCCTCTGCCCCATCCTGGAGCATTCCATGGGGTCGTTGTGCCCCAAGTGCAGGACCTGGCACTTGGCCCTGTGGAGCTACAAATTATTTCCCTCGGCCCACGGACCCATATTCCTACATCCTCCACAAAACCATCTGCACAGACAAATGACGGGGGCATAATGGCAGAAAAGCCCCTTACACGTGGCACATGGCATCCTCAAACATCACCAGGTTCATGGCAGCGTTGACTTCGTTGTAGCTGTCCAAGGCTTCCATGAGGATCTGGTTCAGCTCCTCCCAGCTGGGAACTGGCCTGTATCCAGGTTCCCCAAGGCCTTTGGCAAAATGGCAATAAATATTCATGTGTTTGGCCTGCTCTAAAGTGTCCTCAATGTCCTGTAAAAGAGAAGAAAATAGTATAGAGCAAATACAGGAAAACCCACCGCAGCCCTGAGCCACCTTCTAAGGGAACTACAGTGTTTTTATGTCCACACAGTTGCACCTGCATGTTGGAAAAGGGGAAAGAGGCACAGGAGTGAAAGAGTGGGAAAGGAAAATCCCCAGTGCTGATTTCCCTTCCAATAAACCTGTTCTGTTCCATTGTCACCAGAATTAGACCTCATCAGACCACAACACTTACGTCGTAGCATTTCTTCACCATCTCCCGCTGGATTTTATCAAAAGTATCACAGTCCATTTCTTCGGCCATCCTGTCCCGGTACACCCGGTTTGACTCGTGCAGGTAGAGCTTCACCAGGTCCTGGGGCTGCTTCAGGCACTCGGGGGTAGAGAACAGAAGGCCCTGTGGAGAGCAAAGACAGACAGGAAAGCCAGGCTTGATCCTCAGGGGCTCCAACCCCAGCAGCCGCCGCACTGAGTCCCCCTTACAGCAACCTGCACCTGAGCTCCTGAGCAACCCCACACCAAACACCCCAGGGAGCCTCTCCTTCGCTCATCCAAAACTCCCACAGCTGCTTCTCAATCCAGACGGGTTTGAGTTGGAAGGGAGCTTAGAGACCATCCTATCAACCCCCTGCCATGGCAGGGACACTTCCCACTGTTCCAGGCTGCTCCAAACCCTGTCCAGCCTGGCCTTGAGCACTGCCAGGGATCCAGGGGCAGCCCCAGCTGGCTCCAGGGCCTCCACACCCTCCCAGGGAATAATTCCTTCCCAATATCCCATCTAAACCTACTCTGTCATTGGGAAGTTATTCCTCCTTGCCCTGTCACTCCATCCCTTGTCCAAAGACCTTCTCCAGCTCTCTTGGAGCCCCTTCAGGCACTGGAAGGCCACAGTGAGGACACTTCAAACCAATCCTCAGGCTGAACAGCCCCAGTTCTCCCAGTCTTTCCTCCCAGCAGAGCTGCCCCATCCCTCTGATCATCCTGGTGCCCCTCTGGACTCTCTCCAGAAGCTCCAGGTCCTTCCTGGGAGGTCTCCTGGTGCTGGAACCCCCTGAGCTGGAGAACTGCTTCAGGTGAGGTTTGACAAAGCAGCACAGAGGGAGAGAATCGCCTTCCCCAACCTGCTGCCTTGGGAATGGCTGTTTCCCACGTTCTTTTGAAGGTTTATATTCATTACACCCATTTTGATCCCCCACCCACCCCCCTGGTTGGGCTGAGGTCCTGTTCTCAGCAGGTGGGACCGTGCAGAGCCGGGCACCAGCCCAGACATGTGGTTCTTCCATCCCAACCCCATGCCATGGGGGCTTTGTCAAGAAAGAAAAACAGTTTGGAAATGTTACTGGTGGCTATTTTTTCTTTTAATCAATTAATTCTAATTAGGTGCATTCTGCCTGCAGGAAATATCAGTTGCTGTCTGCTTAGCACAGTATGTTTACCATGAACTCTATTAAAATGCATAAAAGAATTATATTTCAAAGAGGTGTCGCCTATACTAAGCCTATTAACAGCACACAGGGTTTTCAATGGTATGAATTAAACAGACAGCTTTTATTCCTAACATCTAATTATTTATACATTAAATATTAAATGCATTGAAAGCAATGTAAAGCAGGCCCTCTCAGCTCACTGGTCCATGGCTCAGATTGTTTGGGTTTCACATCTGTCATTACAGCTGTCAAATTATTTTATTTATTCCAGAAAAAAAAAATGGTGAGAAAAGCTGACAACTCAAAGAGAGGAAGGAGAAACACATCAGATCCTAAACTGATTAAAATAGAATTCAAAATCATTCAATCCCCCTAAAGGGACTGAATCTAAAGCCCCCATACCCCAAAAGAATGAGGAGCACATGGCTGCGGGTCACTGCATCTGGGATGGAGGTGGGGCCAAGATGAAAAAGAAACAAACAAAAAAAGAGGATGGAGAATCCATTGAAAGGAGAGTGAGGAGCATTCCTGTCACCAGCCTCTGGCCCAGAGCTGGGATCTGGCAGGATGTTTTCTGTTTCCCCCAGCCCTGGCACATTCAGCAGATGAAATTAAAGCCTCCCACTGAAATGCCTCTGCTCCCTCCCCGTGCCTCTCAAAGCCCAGATTAACTGGCAGGCAGGATTCAACATGACCCACATCTCACGTCAGAGCTGCTGATGTTCAGCTGAGCACAATGACAGGCCTGACTCCATCCTGACACCATGGAGTTATTCATTTGTTCAAGGTCCTGGTCCCAGATTTCCCTGTCTGTCACTCCTTCAGCTCCTGTCTGATGGGTAGGCACAAGGCACTGAACTTCCACGTACCCACTTTGTGAAACAGATGTTAACGAGGACAGTGACAAATTGCCAGCTGGGGGTTTAGAACAGGCTACGGTGCCGACCCTCGGCTTGGCTGCTGAGGAATTTATCAAATTTTATTAATCAGCCTGAAACCCTGAAAGGCTCTTTGAGCGCTACCACCAGCTGCTTCAAAGCATGAGACTGCTGGGGAAAACAGAAAAACAAATCTCACCAAGGATGGAAGACAACATTTCTGAAGCTGAACAACTTCACTTTGTTGCAGTAGCTGGCAGTTCGGTTTCAGCAGCAAAGCCAAAGCTGGTTCGGATTGATTTATCAGCTCTTTAAATGCCATCCTGCATGCACCACACTGAGCACCTGAGAGGACAAGCCGGTACAGCCACCAAGCTGTCCTGGCTCTGGCACAGCAGCCGAAGCAGTCCCTGCTGTCCCCTCCTCAAGGAGCAGCAGCCCGCGGAGAACCCATCCCCTGCCCCGTGCAGCAAGAGCTTCCCTGTGTGGTGGGGGGTGCCAGGGACCCCACACCCACACCACTGGGGTGAGGCTCACCAAAACAAGCCCAGCTCCATCACACTTGATGCCTTAAGTTTTGGCTTTCGGATTCTGTGCTGCCCAGGGGCGCAGTTTTGAGCCTCATATTGAGAGTTGGTCAGCTTTCTTCACAGGGTAGGGAGACAAAGCAAATCCTTTTCCTGCTGCACACCAAGGACAATTTTCAGGCCCAAAAGCACAAACAAGGCTGGGCTGGAGGGAGGAACAAGAAGGATGGGACCTCACAGCCTGGAGCTGTAATTGCACAATTAAACCCCAATATGCAAATGGACTAAAATTTATAAAAGTGTGAGACCTCGTGACAGTTTGTCCATTTTGTGACCATTTTGGGTCCACTTGGGTGTAGCCGTGGCCAGGCTCTTGTCCTGCCCAAGGTGTGTCCTTAAAGGCCTTTCAATAAATATCTACTTTAGCTCTGTCCAGTCTCTGTTTCAGGTCAGCCTCCCCAAGGATTCACACTCACAACAGAAAGGCTGAGGTCAGGAGCCCAAAGCTCTCTGCACTTTGTCCTTTCTCCAGTCAGAGGACACTTCAAACCCCTCCAAATCTACACCTCCTGGAACTGGGCACCCCTTCCCACTGGCCAGAGGAGGCGGGAAAGCAAATAAGCTTTTGACTAATCTTCCTCACAGTCATGGGTGATGGCTCTGAAATCAAATCAAAACCAATCAGGAGTCAGGGAATGGCCCCAGGTCACCCCCTTAGCTCAGGGGACACCCATGCTGTGTCATTACTGAGTGGGACACAGTGCTTGGCTCACCAAGGGCCAGAGGCACCTCAGCTGCCTGTGACATTGGGACCAACCCCAAATCTCCAAACCCTAAACTCCAAATCGTGGCAGATTCCTCTTCCTGCCACAGGACAGGAGCTGCACTTACTTGGAAGATATTGGAGAAGTCTCTGAGATTGAAAACGTAGTGGAACTTGACAGCTGTTGGCAGGAAAGTGGCTGCCACCTTCCGATGCAGCCCCAGGGCCAGGGCAATGAGCTGCTGGGCTGATTTCTGCACAGCCTCCGAGAAACTCCCACTCGCCAGGTGCTGCACTAAGATGGTGCTGTAGATCCTGGCCAGGGCGTCCTGATCGGGGTTGGAGAGAGCGAAGACGCAGAAGTGGCGCTGAGGAAGAGAAAGTGAGACGTGGAAAGGTCAGAGAGACGGGAAACCACCTCCCAGGTCAGTGCCCTTTCTGAGGTTGGAAACAGCACTAAACAATCTCCTCTGGGCTCCGCTTCCCAGGAAAGGCTGGCCCAGATGAGCCCTCGAGGTCCCTTCCAACCTGGGGTGCTCTATGATCCCATGACTTGAAGGCCACCAGAACTATGTTCCCCTTCCAATTTCCCAGCAGAGGACAGCTGGCAGGTGACACCTTCTGCTGGTTGAACAAGGGATTTTCAAAGGTGTTTCACAAGGAAAGCTCAGTCCATTGAGGAGCTGAAAGGTCTGACGGCCCCACTGACCCCTGGTGAAGCTCAGGCCTGTCTCTGGTAGGAGCAGCCCCTGGAAGGTGCCATCTCTCAGAAGACCCTTTGTTGATTAGGAAATTGCAGAGGAAGAGAACATAGAATGCTAAAGGTTAGAAAAGACCTCCGGGATCATCAAGTCCAACCTTTGGACAAATCCCAAAACACACTGTGAAGTGCCACGTGTACTCATTTTTGAACACCCAGAGTTGGTGGCTCCACCACTTCCCTGGGCCGCAAGTTCCAATGCCTGACCACCAAAAGACTTTCAAGAACTATGGTCCAGCAGTAAGTATCAGCTAGAGGAAGGTAAAATCTGCCTGTCTGAACCAGTTTTCCTGAGGGTAGGTGTCCAGCCGGCTGGGGACTTGTGACTTCTTCCTCCCACTGAGCAGCAAAACAAGAGGAAACACAAAGAAGGGAGAAGGGCAGCAAGCCTGCTGCCTCTCCATCAGGAATTACAATCACTTCACAGATCCATGCTGTTCCCACTGATTGAATGACAGCAGGATCTGCCAGAGGTTCTCCTGAAGCCTTGAGCCTGAACAATCCACCCAAAAATCAAGGAGCAGGGCTTTACCTGGAGCCGGGGGTTGATGGTGAAGCTCCCTGCAGTGGGGTTCATGCAGGACACGTACTGCACATTGCTGATCTCCTTCAGGGACAGCCTGCTCCTGTCGTACCTTGGGGCACAGCAAAAGCCACAGACGGTGACCACAGCCAGGGCCGCCACCACTGCTGTCCCTCGGGTGTGTCTGTGGGCACTCTTGTGCCTTCAGGGGGTCACATTCTGCCCCTCTCCAGGGGGCTGAGACCGCTGCACGTCTGCACATGGCCCAGCACACAGGGCAAATCCTGGGGCAACTCCTGTAGCTGACATTTCCACCAGCTGGTAACAAGCGCTGAGCAGAGCTTTCAGGTCAGAGCCAGCACTGGCAGGGAAATTGTGGGAAATCACAGCAGGGACCCTGGTTTGGGCCAGCCTGGGGTGGGGGCAGGCAGGCTGCAGGAAAGGATGGGGGACTGATGGCAGAGCTGGGGGGCAGCAGAGCCCCTGGGTCACACCAGAGCAGCCCAAGGTACCGGAGCTGTGCCCCTGTCCCTCCTGGGCTGAGCGGGAGCACCGAGGGCGCAACACCCCAGAGGTGCTGCCGAGAGCAAGGCAGGGAGCCTGGTACCTGCCAGGAGGGGACGAGGTGGCACACGGTGTGTCCCTCCACGTGGCATTGCTCCCACACATCCCACACAGCCCTTCTGCCCAACCTCCCCAACACCCACAGCCCTGAATTTCTGCTTCCACCCCTCTGTCCCTGTGGTTGGGAAGATTTGGCTCAAGTCTGGGCACACACACAGCTGAGCAGACTGGGAATGTCTCTGTGTCTCTGCCTTGTTTCCCCCGTGGGAGGGCTGTGAGTATTCCTGTCCTGCTGGCTGCAGTGTAAAACACTCCAGCCTCCTTCCAAAACACTGCTGCTGGTTTTCCTGCAGATTACCTCTGCCTGGAAAACACCTTTGCTGCTGCCTGACTGAAAGCAGCATCAGGAGCTCACAGCAGGGGCAGTCCATGGCCTCTGTCCCTGCTCAGCATCGCAGGGAATGTTTGCTGGGGATGTGGGACACCCCAGGGTGCACAGTGCTCTCCTCACCCAGAGCCCCCCAGCCAGCTCCAACATGGCATGAGAAGAGTGCTCTGCATTCATCTCAAACCCCATTCCCAACACCAGATGTGGAATCCTTTGAACCCCTCAGGGGAATCCTCAGGGCTTTACCCTGGAAGAATATACCACAGAGTCTAAGCTGAAAGAAAAGACTTCCTCCATGGTGCCTTGCAACGCTGTGTGATCCACCCCTCTCCCCAAATGCCCTCAATTCTTGTGGTTTCTCCTTTCCCCATTGGCTGTGGTATCCCTGGTGGCCTGCCCCGCGTCCTCTTCAGGGCACTGCCCTTTACCCTGCCCTTTGTGCCACCCCTGTGCCCTCAGACCACTGGTCCCTGACCCTATACTTAACCCTGTGCACACCACATGGTCAGGTCTTTTGTCCCTGATTCCCTTTACTGGAATTTATCCTAAAAAAGGCCCTTCTTGCCTTTCTTTGTGGGCTCGACATTTCTGAGCCTGAATTTTAGCCTGCTAACCATTGCCAGCTCCTTTCCCAAGGGAAAGCTGCCAACAGTTTTCTCTTTTCAAAACATCTCTCTCCATTTCTCAGCACAGGCTCAGCAAACAGTGTTCCCTTTGCCAGAACAACTGTCCCAGGGGTTGTTTCCTATTCCTGAACCAATGGAGAGCAGTGTCAGTGCCATGGAGCAATAACAGACCTTTTTACACAGCGTGTTCTAAAAGAAACTGTTGGGATTGTAAATAAAGCCTTCTTTCTCTTCTGACAACTCTATGGAGCCAATCTATTTTGTGTCCTACCGTGACATGTCTTGGCGGAGCTAGCCGTGGTGTGTGAGGTGTGTGGACTTGATTGCTTTGCCTGAGGGCCCACCCAAGCGGCCTCTCCAAAAAAGATTCTTATTGGGAAGAGTAGCAGCGACCACCACCTCAATCCCACGTTGCTACAAGCAGACCGGACCAAAAGCTCTCAGCCCAGCCCCAGCCGCCTCGTACCAGTGGCCATAGTCCAGGTGCTGCCTGAGCAGGGTGTGGGGCTGCACCGTGCCGTAGGCGTCCACCTCGGGCATGTTCAGGTCGTCGATGAAGTACACCAGCCTCTTGGTGCCCGGAGGGCCGTAGTTCCTGCCAGCCTTTTTGTCCAGAGGCTTCTCCAGCACACCTGTAGGGGCAGGAATGACTGCTCAGCTCGGCTCTCTGCCTGCTGGGAGTAGCTCCAAGGAGCCCCAGCCCCAGCCGAGATCTTTGTGGCTTTTTAGGAAGTCAGAGCTGGGCTTGGCAGAGGATGCTGCTCCCAGCAGGACAGTGGCTGTTCCCAAGTCTGGGGTCCTGTCTGGGGCTGGCAGGATGGTGGCTGTCCCCAGGCTGTGGCTGGGGGCCCTGCAGGGCACCTTGGGCAGATTTTTGGTCCAACTCCACCCAAACCACGAAGTTTTCAATGCCTCCTCGCAAACAAAACGCAGCAAACTGTGTCTGCTCCAAGCCAGGTCTGCTTCAGAGCAAACACAAGCTTGTCATGCAAGATAAAGCCTTTTGCATCCCTCCTGCATATTTGTTTTAAGTCAGTCCTCCTGGCTGAGATTATCCTGATCCCTAGCACAGCACAGGACTCGCTGACTGTGTCCCAAAGCGTGGACAGCAGTGGCTTGGCTCTGGGATGGAGCCAAGGAGGTGCCGGAGCACAAAGCCCACAAGGTGATTTTGTGAAAGAAAATGCTTTTTTTAACATCTTTTAGATAAAGGAAAAGGGTGGCTTTAGGGCCTGGACAATTTTCAAACAATCAAAATAATATTACATATTTAAGTGCACCCAAGAGAGTCATAGAATCCCAGAATGGTTTGGGTTGGAAGGGATCTTTAAGACCATCTCATCCCACCCCTGCCATGGCAGGGACACCTCCCACTGTCCCAGGCTGCTCCCAGCCCCAGTGTCCAGCCTGGCCTTGGGCACTGCCAGGGATCCAGGGGCAGCCACAGCTGCTCTGGGCACCCTGTGCCAGGGCCTGCCCACCCTCCCAGGGAACAATTCCTGGCCAAAATCCCATCTATCCCTGCCCTCTGGCAGTGGGAACCCATTCCCTGTGTCCTCTCTCTCCACCCCTTGTCCAAAGCCCCTCTCCAGCTCTCCTGGAGACCCTTCAGGCCCTGGAAGGGGCTCTGAGATATCCCTGGAGCCTGAGCCCAGAGAAGAGCAAGGAAGCTGAGCAAGGAGCAGCTGAGGGAAAGGGGCTCAGCCTGCAGGAAAGGAGGTTCAGGGGAAACTTCTGGCTCTGCACAACTCCCTGACAGGAGGGGAGAACCGGGGGGAATTTGGGATCTTATCCCAGGGAACAGGGACAGGAGGAGAGGGAATGGCCTCAGGCTGGGCCAGGGGAGGTCAGGGTGGACACCAGCAGGAATTTCCCCATGGAAAGGGTGCTCAGGCCTTGGAAGTGCCCAGGGAGGTTTGGAGTGCCCACCCCTGGAGGTGTCCCAGGAATTCCTGGAGGTGGCACTCAGTGCTCTGGGCTGGGGACGAGGTTGGGATGGGGCACAGCTGGGACTGGATGATCCTGGAGGTCTTTTCCAACCTCAGGGATTCTGTGTCTTCACCAGACTGAACAGCCCCAAACACCCCCAAGTTCCCTGATCCCATCCCCAGCATCACCCAAACCTCCAGATAACCCAACAAGCTCAATTCCAACACGAGCTGTCCCATTCCCACACAGTTTTAAGCGGAATCCTGCATGAGTAAGGGAGAACATAGAGAGAAAACCTCTCATTTGGAAGCTCTGGAAAAAATCCCATTTGTTTTAGCAGAAGGCTGAGGTTATGTGCTGCTCTAGACTGTAGCATATCGAGAATATTTACAATGCTGGAGTGATATTTAATGCAAATCACCCCACACTGCTACACAGAATGTTTTTATAGGTTATTGATTTCTTTCACTGCGGCCTGAGCGACCTCAGGAAGGGACAAAGCAAACAGCAGCAGCTTTTCTGGGTCCTGGGATGATTCTCCTGCCAGGAGCTTTCTTGGAGCCCATCCTCACTCCCAGGTGCTCCCAGCCCTCCTGGAGATGGAGGCAGAATTTGTTTCACTGCCACAGTTTGGGGTTATCACCAGCCCTGTAAGCAGCAAGGAGCAGTCCTTCGTAATTAGGGACAACTGGGAGTTTTGATAAAAATTTCGTGCAAATGCACACTTCAGCCATTCCTTATCAAGGGCAAAAAGTTATTAGGGAAAATTTATATTCTGGGTTTTTTTTCAGACCACAAATCTTTTAAAACCCCATTTGTTTCCTGCTTGGGTGCCCTGCAGACAGCCTGGTTACCCACCAAGAATTCAGCTGTTTTCTTGTCACAGACACTTCTGCACAAATCCATGAATTGTGCTTAGAAAAATGATGGATTTTTTCCTCAGTGGAGTCTCTCTCCCCCTTCAATAAAACCACAATATTTGAAATTTCTGGTAGCAAGTCAAATTAAGTGTTTCAAATAAGCATTTAATTTAAATTTAATTAGGCCTTAATTAACATATAAAATCAGCCCTTTTCGAGGTTAAACAAGGATGCAGGAGATTCATCATAGTGAAATGCAATTACTGGGGATGAAGTGACATGTTTGTGGAAGTTGCATTTTAATTCAAAGCCTCTCCCACAATAATCCTGAAGGGTCCCTGCTCTGGGCTCCTGACAGATCCCCATCAGCCCCTCAAACACTCACTGCACACCAGACTTGGCAAGTGTGGCTCCTCTCACCTTGATGGCCAGGGGGAAAAGATACCCAACCCCAAAAAAACCAACATTCATTGTCATTTTCTCAAGGCAGATCTGGAGTGGGAAGGTGGGGAATGAGGGCAGGGATACAGCTGAAGGAGGAGCAGAGGTCCAGGAGGGCATGGAGCAGCACACCAGAGGTCCCAGGCTCCACAGGAAGGGGGATTTGGTCACAATACACCAAAGAAAATCCCCAAACTCTGCTCAGCTCTGGCTCCTTTTAACCCCTATGCACATGAAAATCTGTAAGCGGCAGGTTCACAAAGACTGTTTGAACCACATCCCTGTGCTTCCCCTGAAGAGTGAAGCTCTGCACCTTAAAAATCTCTGTCCCAACAGGCACCTCGACTGAGAATTCCTGGCTTTCAGGTTGTCTCTTTCTAAAGGAAATAAAAACTAAAATCCCAAACTGCATTGGAGTCACATTTTACAAATCTAAAGAGGCACCTGCTGGGGAAGAGAAAAAAGCAGCCAACTGACAAACTCCACAAAAGGGGACAAATTAACTAAAAAATGAGCAGTGGGGAAGGATGCCAAGCAGCATAAATCACACTTGCCTCTGATGAAGACGCTGGGCTCTGCAGAGGAGAGAAGGGGAGGGCTCAGCCCTGAGCTCAGAGCCACAGGGACACCCTGTACCTGCCCCACACCTGCACCATGCCATGGGCAGGGACACCTTCCCCTGCCCCAGGCTGCTCCCAGCCCTGTCCAGCCTGGCCTGGGACACTGCCAGGGGCAGCCACAGCAGCTCTGGGGAAGCAGAAGATGAGCTCAGCTGGTCAGAGCACGGTGCTAATAATGCCAAGGTTATGGGGCTGATCCCCAGATGGGCCATGCACTCAAGGAGTGAACTTGATGATCCTTGTGGGGCCCTTCCAACTCAGAATTTTCTGTGATTTCAGGACATTTAGGTTAAACCCAGCTGCATAAAGGAAGCAGTGTGGTTTACAGTGACTCACAGTTTTTATTCAGCTCAAACCAGGTTGCTTTGTTACTGGTTAATAAATATATGTCAAATTACTTCATCTCTCATTGGACGTCATTCCAAAATGAGATACCTTTCAAGAATTTCCTGCTTTTTCTTCATCTCTGAAGAGACTACATAGCAAAACTGACTCTACCTGAGTCTCAAACTTAATTTTTCACTGATGTTTCAAAATCCTCATCGGCAATATTCTCATGGACTTCCCTGAGGCCAAAAATTCCTTGGGGGTCTGAGCTCCCCAGGTCAGCAAGCTCTGTGCCCCTGGGGAGGGGCTGGGACCTGCTCCGTGGGACATGCTGGGCTGTGGCAGGATCGGAGGACAGCCCCAGGAGCCAGCCCTGGCTTCCAGCCTGCACATATCCATGAGCACCATCCTCACTGCTAACTGGGATGCAGTTCCCATCACTGCACCCTGAGGACAGTCTGGATCCTCTCCAAGAAACCCATCTTATCCTTCAATTCCAGCATGCTAAAGGCACACTTCAAATCAAATACAAGCCATGAAAACCGCAGCAGTTTGAAGCCTGGGCTTTGGCACAGCCCGGAACCAGAGTGGTGGGGTTAAGAATGCAAATTCTCAGGTTGGAAAACATCATCTGCACAAAAACCAGGGCTCTGCTGAGTGCAGAGTTTCACTGTGGGATTCTGAGTGTGCCCACAACAGCACAGGCAATTCACCCACGGGCCTTCCCTTGAGCTTCCCAGCACACATCCCGCTCCAAACCCCAGTGGATGCCCCAGGAATGTCACAGAATCACAGAATTAACCACGCTGGAAAAGACCTTCGAGATAGAGTCCAACCTGTGACCCAACACTGTGGGCTCGACATTTCTGAGCCTGAATTTCAGCTTGCTAACCATTGCCGGCTCCTTTCCCAAGGGAAAGCTGCCAACAGTTTCTCTTTTCAAAACATCTCTCTCCGTTTCTCAGCACAGGCTCAGCAAACAGTGTTCCCTTTCCCAGAACAACTGTCCTAGGGGTTGTTTCCTATTCCTGAACCAATGGAGAGCAGTGTCAGTGCCATGGAGCAATAATGGACCTTTTTACACAGCATGTTCTAAAAGAAACTGTTGGGATTGCAAATAAAACCTTCTTTCTCTGCTGACAGCTCTATGGAGTCAATCTATTTTGTGTCATACCGTGACCCAACACCACCTTGTCAGCTAAACCACGGCACTCAGCACCACATCCAGGCTTTCCTTAAACACCTCCAGGGACGGTGACTCCATCACCTCCCTTGGCAGCCCATTCCAGTGCCCAACCACTCTTCCAGTGAAGAATTTCTCCCTGACGTCCAGCCTGAACCTCCCCCGGTGTGGCTTAAGAGCTTACCTTGCAGCATGGCAGAGGTGGTGTAGTAGTTGAAGGGGACCTTCCTCACCAGGAAGAGGTCGGTGTCCAGCGAGCAGAGCGTGTCCCCCAGCAGCACGGACTTGCCCGTGCCAGCAGTGCCCACCAGCAGCACGGGGCGCCGGCGCTGCAGCAGCCTGGACACCAGGAACCGCAGGCGAACCGTCTCGGCCGTGGGCACCAGGCAGGCCTGGGGGCACAGAAACCCCCTCAGTGTCCCCAGCCCTGCCACTGATGTGATGCCAGGCAGGCCTGGGGGCACAGAAACCCCCTCAGTGTCCCCAGCCCTGCCACTGATGTGATGCCAGGCAGGTCTGGGGGGCACAGAAACCCCCTCAGTGTCCCCAGCCCTGCCACTGATGCTGATGATTTAAGATTTTATTTTTTTCTGTTTCTCAGATCCTGTACTGCATTAGGGTATAACTCTGAGCTCCATATAGAGTGTTAGTAAGCCCTCTTCTCATTTTGGTCAGACAAAACAATCCTTCCAGGCCTGAGAACCAAGGACACACCACAGTCTCAGCCCCCAGAAAGTATAAACAGAAGTGAATTGGTGGGGTGGGGGCAAACTGAGGGAATATAACTTCATTGCCTGAAGCTGCAATTGGACAATTAATCCCTGATATGCAAATAGACCAAACTTTTATCTGTCTGAAAAACTCATGACTATCATTTATTTTGGATATGGCCTCTGCCAGGCTTTTGGCTGCACAAGGTGCATCTACTGAAGGCCTTTAATAAATACCCACTTTATTCTCTAACTCTGTCTAGCCTCTGTTCTAGGTGGCCATCCCAAGGCATCAGTGCCATGATGACTTTTTGCCTTTTCTTTTAACGAAGCTTTTCTGTGTTCTCAGTATTCTTGTAATTCTTTAAGCTTGATATCTTAGCATAGTCCTGGTATTCCGCTAGGCAAGAAGACCAAACATCCCAAAGGCCTCACAGCCGGAGGCTGGAAAGCCTTACACTGCCTTTAGAAACCAAGGTTCTCTCCAGAACATACTCTATAAACTAGGATTAAACCCATCTAGGGAGAGTACTTTAAAATAAAGAGATGTCATGCCATTAATTGGAAATCTTTGTTAAACAGGCTAATTTGCAAGGTCTATAAAATTGTATACATGGTGTGTGCATTTCAACATATACCACCTTGACAGATTGTTGCACCATAAAGATCCTTATTAAATACTGAGGTAAAAACCCTTTTATATCCCTTAACTGTGTCTGATTCTTAATTCTAGGACCAAGAAAAGGCACCATCACCACCCCGCAGCCACCTCCTGGGAGAGGCAGGAATGAGTCGGGTGAGCCCAGCTCCCAGGCTGCGCTGGGGAAGGAATGATCTGCTGCTGCCAGCCATGGAAATCCATCTTTCCAGGTGAACCCCTGGGAGCAGCATCTGCATCCCCCCAACACGATCACACCTTGCTATAAAACAGTGATGGTTTTTACAAGTCGTCTGCTCGCTGTGGCACTTCTGAAAAACCAGAGAAGTGCAACTGGCAACCACAGTTCACTACCTGAGGAACTCTTTTCTTGGCTCAAACATGAACCCATCTCTATTAGCAGCCACAGAGAATGACAACATGTCACGGTGTCTCAGAGGCTTCGTCCCTGCTCTGTCTCACCACTTCTCTCTGCACCCTGCAGCTCCCTGCCCCTGCTGCACATCACTCATGTTTGGAAGATGGATGGAGGTTGTGCTGTCACAGTCAAAGCACAGCAAAAAAAAAGATGGGTGATTTAGTTGTATCCCATAAAGAATTCCATCAGTGCCTGACCTTTCACCAGACTTCATTGAAACACCCACGTTCAGCCACTAAAACACAGGAACTCCTCCAGCCCAGCAGCCTGCCGGGGTCACCTACCTGCAGTGGCACCTCTGGATCAAATTCAAACTGGGGAATAAGTTTAGACCAAGGCTCAAACTTCTTTGTTTCTGGATCAACGTAGAAGTCAAAGACTGTGCCCTGAGAAGGAAACTTGATTGTCTTGAATTCTGCCACCCACCACTTGCTGAACTCCACTCTGTAGTCCACGAGCTGCAGGACAAAAAAAAGGAGAAAACAGGCAAATATGGAGAAATTCGTTAGAGATGGAGAATGTTATTTATCCCAGTCCACCAGAGTGGGATTAGTCCTTAAAAATATATTCCACAGCATAACAATCTTATCCTTTTTTCCTATTATTAAGTCTAATTTTTCATTTTCTTCATTTTTTCTCATCACTCCTATTTGTTCCCCTAAATAATTCATCCTCTGCGTTGATCACTCCTAGTATGTCTGAGATTAGACAGATGGATCAATTTGAAAAAGAGAAATACGTGCCTATGACTAAACAGACACTTGATTGATTTTTGGAGCCTACTTCTTCCAACAGACAAGGACACCACATCCATCTCCATCCGTGGCCATGGGTAGTCAGAGCATGCATACCAAATCTCTTCCTCATAAATCACACCGCCCTGCAAACACTTGGTTGTTATTTTCTGGCCTCTTTTCAAGCAGGAGCAGCAGGACTGGGGACCCCAGTTCCACAAAGAACGGGAGAGGGACTGCTGCCATAGAGCCCAGCAAGCTCCTGCTTCTCCCCCTTCTACCTCTCCATGCGTGAAGATTTTCAAGCATCTGAACTGTTTTTTGGAGAGCTGGGGTGACAGTTTTTGTTTTAAGACACTGAGTCAGGATTTGCAAAATGTGCTTAGTCCCCTTCCCTGCCTCGGGTCTCTTCTGTGAAACTGGGCCAGCCACTGAGTGAACCCTTCCCACGCAGAGCACAGGGACTGCAGCCCTCAGCCCTGGGGAGAAACAGGGCGGGAAGAAGGGGGAAAGTGCTGCTGAAAAGATGTCTGGGAGACAGCAGATGCATCACTGAGCCAGTTTTAGCAGCACAGTTTGTTCCTGGGGCATCTCCATTAGGTCTCCCCTCCCCATAGCCACCCCACATCTTCTGGGGCCAGGTGGGACCATGGACTGCTCAGCCTCCCTCAGGAAACCCAGCTTGGAACTGAGCGTCCTCTGCAGAGCTCCCCGAGCCACCGCACATCAAAAGACCAGAGGATTTGAAAAACACATTATTAGCATCCACGATTTCGCAGTCTCGCGCTACCCAGAGAGGCAGAATGACTGTAATCTCCTTTCTCCCGTTGTCACAACTCCTCAGCCCGGCAGCAGCAAAGCGATGTGCAGCGCTGCTAAAAGCTTTCTCACAGTGGTGCCTCACCCTGCTCGCAGTGCTGGGAGGGGCTGAGCCCTTAAGTGGAGCAGTCCCGGCCCCAGCTCTATTGCCAGAATGGTGTCGAGCTCAAACTGCTTCTTTAACAAAAACCCCATATGGATTTCTGCTAATTTCAGAGCCTGGAAATGGCAAATCTATCACCTGCTTTTACAGAGGGGCCCCGCTCCCCAACAACAAACGCCGAGCAGTGGGAAGCCTTCCAGCCTCTTTCTCCTGACATTTTGGCAGCAAAAGGTCACCAGGAAGGGTACCTTCAGCAGGCAGCAATAAACAGTTTTTATATTGGATCATTTTTCATCAGGCTCCCCCTCGCTCGGACGCCGTGTGCTCACGCTCTCCTCCCTGACATTTACAGAGCAGAACAGGCAGCAACGCCCAGAATCCTCCCAGTGGGATGCTGAGCCTGCTCCCAGCTCCTCCTGCCACACACCCAGCTGTGCCAAGGCCTCGCCATGCCAGGACTAACTGCTGTGGCATGGGAATCCCAGGATTAACTGCTATGGCACGGGAATGCCAGGTCCAAGTGCCACCCACTGTGCTCCAGCCAGAGCAAGGGGCTGAAGTTCCTCTGCTGCGGCAGCAGCTTGTGCTGCTGGGCAAGGTCCAGCTGCTCCCCAGGCTTGACTGAAAAGTCACTCTGCACTGATAGAACCAAGGCTGTGGCTTTGCCAGCTGGCACACAGGGAATGGAGGGTTAAATCCTCCCCAAGGACCACGAAAGCCGATCTCGCTCTGCATGGCCTCGAGGTGATGGCACCAAGGGAGCACCACGCTGAGCCTGGCCACTCTCCAGTGCTACCCCCTGGATAATGAGGCCTTTCATGAAAGGGATTGTTTAGTTCAGGTTTCCAGGTCAAACAGCATCACTGACACAGCTTTAGGTCTGGGAAAGTAGAAAAAAATAGAGGAAAGAAAAAAGCAATAAAAGGTCTCTTGAAAGATGCTGATGTGGCACCTCCCTTCTTACCTGGTCCTGGAACATGGACCCACCAAAGGCCCAGACAGCAGCAAAGACAAAGTAAAGTTCATAAAGCTCCTTGGGACAGTCAGGAGGTGTGTTGTCCTCTGTCAGGAGGCACTCCAGGAGATAACACAGCATCTGAACCATGCTCTGCTCAGGAATGGGAATAATCTTCTTAAATCTGAGGGATGGAAATGGAAAATATCATTGGGAAATATAATTGGGTGAAGCACCAGGCTTGCTCCCAGGGCAGGAAAGCAAGGCAGGAATGCTTTGCCAGAATATCAGCATTTTTCCTTGTCAGCAGTGGATGTTTCATTCCCTGGAAAAGCACTAAGGAGAACCCCCACCTCTGCCTGGCCCCGCTGGCACTGGCACACACACACATAATAACAGTCATCAGAAGTTTCAGGCATTTAAAAACTTTGATCCTCTTGAAAGAAGTAAAATGGAGGAGTTGCTAAAGGCGATGATTTCCTGGGAGCGTGAGGAGTTCAAAAGCGGTCAAATAGAGGAGTAATAAAATAAAACCTTTCATCTTGCCATTTTACATTCATTTAAGATACACTTACAGAATTCCAAACTAATATTGTAGCAGCACTGAAGTCCTCCATAAAGTAATTAGAGCTATTTGAAAGGTTGGTTCTACAATTTCTGAATTAAGCAAGCTACCAAAATACTCAGCTCGGGGCTGGTGCAGCTAATCCTGGGGATTTCATGGTCTGACAATTGTTCAGCTGAGAGAGCTGGAGATGCTCGACGGGCTTTGCTGCCAACAACTTCAAAGTTTGGGCACCCAGAGAGCAGCTCCCCAGCAAGATTCCCAACTCCCAGTCCCAAGGAGCCAGATTTGCACTCAAGCAGCTCCTCCTGACACCTCCTCGCTGGGGCTGATGGTGCCCAGGTTTGGTTGTTCACTGACTTTTCTT
>WBMY01010764.1:26904-54500 GCA_013397315.1 Donacobius atricapilla | reverse complement strand
TACGGAGCATCCTCTTCCATACAACAAGATGGTGACGTCCTATATGGAGCATCCTCTTCCATACAAGATGGTGACGTCCTATATGGAGCATCCTCTTCCATACAAGATGGTGACGTCCTATACAGAGCATCCTCTTCCATACAAGATGGAGACGCCCTATATGGAGCATCTCTTCCGTACAAGATGGCGATGTCCTATATGGAGCAACTTCTTCTGCACAACAAGATGGTGACGTCCTATACAGAGCTTGCACAACGTCGCTGACGCCATTTTGTGACCACCGAGACTCGCGGCCTCCAACTTCAGCACAACCTTTGGCCACTTCTATTATCGCCAGGAAGGGGGGGAGAGGAGAAGTCACATTCGTCATGTCAACAAAGTTAATGAAAAACTCTTACTCCAATATAAAAGCAAGAACTGATAGAGCCACCACAAAAATCTCTTTTGATATTTTGATACCTACAGAGCATGAGAGTGGAAAACCAATGTTATGATGGCCTAGAATACATGTGTTCATGCATTTCTAGTCTCCTTGACATAATTCCAGCCTCTATCCAACATCAACAGAAGATCTAAACAGAGGAAGGAGAAACTAATTTGCTGAATGCCATGATTTAATAGCCTCTCTTCACTCGCTTTGCCTTAGGGTTGCTATGGTAACACTGTCTGCCACTTTCTTTAAGCTTGTGACCTGATACTACTCATCATCTGCCACCTAATACATAGCAACACATCCAAAGCACTCACCCTATAGAGATCACAGCACCTGTTCCATAAAATGATCCAACATACCAGGACACAAATTATTGAAATACTGACTTTCAAGGGCTACAGGAAAATTAGTAGTACAATCCACAGATC
This sequence comes from Donacobius atricapilla, assembly GCA_013397315.1. Taxonomy (NCBI): domain Eukaryota; kingdom Metazoa; phylum Chordata; class Aves; order Passeriformes; family Mimidae; genus Donacobius; species Donacobius atricapilla. The sequence goes on along the minus strand of WBMY01010764.1, from coordinate 53,639 downwards.
TTGTAAAAGCTTTGCATTACATCAGTTACATATAGTTATATAAACTTAAGGGTTGGAATTTCACACTCACATAATAAAACATTGACAAGCATAGTTAGAACAAAAGAAGCCTGGTGAGTTTTACGGCGTTCTTGGCAACCCGAGTTACTTTACCTGAACAGCCAATTAATACAAACTTTTAGAACCTTGTTAAATACTGCTTTTAATGAGAACTTCAAAGCACACAGTTGATGACATTGTAATATACCTATATTCATATGAATATCGTCGGCAGTCACCCTGAAGAAAGGCCTTGACTCAAACATCACCCTAAAATTCATGCTTTCATAAAGCATTAAAGATGTTATGTATCAGCTTCACCATCACTGCCTGTAAGGCTGCTGTCTGTGGATGGAGCTCCATCTTCATTAACACCCTCACCGTTATCTTGCCTTGATTTTTTAAACTTTCTCTTTTGTTTCACAGTTTCATGCTTTGGGTTCCTTCTCATGCTCTGGTCTGTAAACACTGGCAAATGTTTATCATAACTTCAAGGTAGTTTTCATTCTTTGTCTTAGAGATATGGACAGCTGATGGACAGTTGTCTTGACCAATGGGATGGGGAGAGGTGTCAGCCTTCTCCCCCAATCCATAGCCTTTGTAGAAATACTATATAGAGTCCGACTTTTAAATAAACATAGTTTTTAGTTCATGCCTTCTGATCAAAGTGTGAGTGTGTGTTTGTGTGTGATGCACTGCGTCACCGTTATTCTCCCTCGTATGAGCTTCATCATTTGCGTCCTCCTTAGATGTGTCATTAACTTCTGGAGGTTGCTCCCCTTCAGGCAGTGGTGGTGAGACGGGTCCGGTCTCCCTCTGGGAATGCAGTGCAAACAGGATGTGCTGATGTTCCAAATCTCAGGTGTTATCCAGGTGGGAATGCTTGGTTCCTCCCCCTGGGCGGAGCCTCTCCCGATGGATGATGTAATGTTCTCAGCCATGCCGTGAGCCTCGATGGCCCATGAGCAGCAGAGATCCCTGGAGGGAGGATGGGTGGTGGAAGAGATCAAGAACACGGCCCCACCTGGTTTTAACAGCTGGTAATAGAATACAAACTGCTGGGTACATCCTGCACTGCAACCCAAGACACAAGAATACAACAGCGAGAAAAGAATTTTGTCCCAGGAAAAGGGACAGATTTGCAAGACGCAGGTTCACTGAATCCAGAAGGGGCCCATCGGATTTTAAACCAATGATTTTTCAGGAAAGCTCAAGACTGACTGATTGGGCAAATCCAGGTGGAAAAGATCCGAGAGCAGCAGGAGAAGGCTTCTGCCTGCCTGCAGAAGAAAGCAGCAGCTGCCAAGAAACAGCTCCTCAGGGAGATGGAAAACTAAAACCACGGTGTGATGACACAAATAGCAGCAATCCAGCAACCTAGAAACTTTTCAAGAAATGTAGAAGGAAATGGAAGTAGCTTGAATATATTGTACAGACATCGACAAAATGCTGCAAAGTTGAATAGCAGTTTGCCAAACTTTAGGTTGATGTCCTTTCTTCTTTAGTAAAGCTGCAGTTACTGTGAGTTATTCTCAAGCCTAAATTACATAAAATCATAATATACTTGTCACACCTTTATAATCTCTACAGTAAATCCATGGTGCTGATATTTTATGTTCAGCTGTTATATACCAAATTTTCAGTTACTTTTTTGTAATGCTGGAGTCAAAATAGGTTATATTTTCATTTGATACAAATTAAGAATTAAGCACAGTTAAGCTTCACTATGTTTAGATCTGAGTTATGTTCTATTTATTGTTACGTTTTATTACTTTGGTATCTTGTTGATGTTAAGTTCTATTAAGATCAATTTCTGTGAAGTTTAACTGTTGTTAAATTTAAGTGATGTTACTTTCAAGTTTTGCTAAGTTTGATTTCTGTAAAGTTTAAGTGATGTTAGGTTTGCATTCTGTTAATTTGAAGCTCTGTAACGTGCAACATGCCCATGGCAGGGGGTGGGATGGAATGAACTTTAAGATTCCTCCCAACCCAGGCCATTCTGGGATGCCATGACATGATTTCTGACAGGCACAGAATGGTTCTTCTCTCTTCCACAACCCAGAAACCAAAGCACTCCCTCAGGGTGGGGAGAAGACACAGAATTATGTCACTACTCTACTTTTAAAGGGCCTAAAGTTACGATGAGGACATTTGCGATTACTCACAAGCACGACTCTCCAGAAAAGGGAAATTCCAGTGAAAACAAGCTCTAAGTTATTTCCCTCAAGCACCATTGCCTTTATGCAATATCGTTTGGTGTGTCTGAAGAAACACAGCTGCATTATTCCAGGAGATGTTATTACAATCTGCATTTCCCCCAGGCTGAATCACACCCGACAAGGAATACCTGTTTCTTTACCTTACGTGCATTACCTTATTATCATCCATCACAGTGTTAAGAGATTCAATCCACATTGGATCAATATCTCCATCTAGTACCATCCACTTGGGACCATCATGTGAGATGTTGGCCAGCTCTCGCATGATTGATGAAAACAGTCCTGGGAGGGTGACATAAATATGTTGATGAACATTGAAGTTGTCACCTGCTCTAACAGATTTTTCCAGCAACTTCCTAAAAATTATGCGTTCCCCTTAAACATCCATAACTCTTTGCATCTGGACATAAATAATACTATATGATGATATCTGCTTTGAGGAAAAAAAAATATCAGAGTTATTAGAACTGAGAATGACTCAATGACTGTGCATCTACATAAGCTTCATTCCCACTGAAAACCATAAGATATAGGAAAAATGTTGAGCAGATACTCAGGGAAAAAAACCCAAACAACCACAAACTACACAATGCAGAGAAAACCATCTGAATATGCCTTGGAAATTATTCTATTTGTTTGTTTTGGTTTTTTTCCTGTGGCTTGAAGTATACCAGGAAAGTCAAGATGCTTTCAACACTGGGTCATGGCTTTAGTGAGACTGAGGGAAGAACAAGCCAAGACTGACACTGAGTGACAGAACAAAATGTCAGTGAAATCAAGGAGACAGAATATACAGAGTCTCAAGGGGAGTAAATAATAAATGCTAAGAAGAGCTAGAAGCTGGGAACAGAGCAGAAGTACTGCAGGGCAAATGAGAGCCCCACAGAACCATCACTCTCCTCCACACGAGGAAATACCTAGGGAAGGGCTGGTCTGCATGAAGGAACATCAGGCAAACATTAAAAACAGCCTCTCTTCTGGTGAATTGTGACAGGCATGCTTTTTTGTTTCTCTAGGACCAGCTATTCCCCCGTGATCCAGGTCAGGAGCCGCTGGTGGCATTGCATGACCCAAACAAAGCTTGTGCACAGCAACTGCAGAACAGCTCAGCCGACACAGCTACGGGAAGGGCTCAGAGATAACACCTCCCTGGCTCTGCCTGGACTCCATGCCTCATGCTGGACACAGCTTGGCAACCACTCCAGCACTGCCACTGTCAGCAGCAGCTCCTGCCCGAGAGCATCACACACCACGGCAGCAGCTGCAGGGACGTGCCCTTCTCCCAGCCTCAGGCATCCACACCACAGAGGGGCCTTGGGATTTGAAAGAAGAGATTGGTTCTACAAATAACACTTTTAAGATTCCCTTGTGGGACCTTTTTCCACCTAACGTGTAAATTTTCCAGATGCTGGCAGTGCAACGAGTGACAGGATGAACTTGGGAAAAGGAAAAGGAGGAGCTGATCCATGAGGGGACAAGCCTCTCTTGTCAGGCTGTGCTGTAAATGGCCTGGCTGCTCTCTGACATTAAGAAACAACATTTTCAGGAGTGGTTAATGCAGAAAATATCTGCCTTGAGCCATCAGAGAGGAGTCCTGTAAGTTCTCATGAAACATTAGAGGATAGAGAACAGTGGACAGCCACCTGCCGATGTCTCCCCTGCTTTCCAGTGCCACCCACAGTCCCTGATCCACAATCTCCAATGTGCAGCTCTCTCTGCAGGGTGCTGGCTACATCCCACACTTCCCTCTGTCACTTTGATTAAGGGCCTCCAATCACAATTAAAAAGAAATTAACCCTGGCACTGGAGCAGAGCAGGGGGCAGAGGGGTGGTGGCAGGGGGCAGGGGAGGTGGTGGCAGCTCCTCTCCTGGAGACCTCTGGCCGAGGATGATTTATGGAGCCGTCCTCCCTCACCTCCCCCTCAGCTCCCAGAACAGCCACACAGGGAATCAAAGCTGCCTTTCTGGATTAGTCACAACCCAACCTTTTCACTCCGCATCTCTGTAATCTTTCAGCAGGTTTTAAATGCTCATCTCATCCTCCTCAGGAGCAATCAGCATCAACAGCCTGGCAAACGCCGTGTGCTAGAGATCAGTCAGGGATATTTAGTGGAAAAACACCTCTCAAAGGCTGCAGGGAGTGTCCAGCCACAGAAACCTGGCAATGGCACTTNNNNGGGGCAGTGCACAGCACAGGGCAGGAGGAAATTCTCTTCCATCAGCAGCCCAGCCCCCCAGAACAACCTGCCCCAGTTAGGAATCGGGAAGTGTCAGTGTTGATGGACATGATAATTATCCTCATGGCAAAAGGATAAATTCCCAGAATGCTGTGACACCCTACATGTCCCTCACACGGCTGGGAGCAGCACCTGGGCTGTGAGACCTGCACGCAGAGACCCATCACCCTGCTGCCACTCAGGAGCCTCATAAAAAAATATCCTTCTTATCTCCACATTGAAAAGACATTTACCATCTTTCCACTCTCTCGTTGCTGGGTTAATGATGCCGAAAAGCTCATCGTTGGTGACGGCCTTGGGGTTGAGGTCAGTCCAGACAGGACGGCGCTTCATCCTCTGGTAGGTTTTGTGCAGGGACCTCAGCACCTGGGACTTGCCTGTGCCTGCAGCACCCACCACGAACACGGAGTGCCGGACACTCAGCAGCTCCTCCAGCTGCACCACCTGGGGAAACACCCCCGGAGCTCAGACAGAGAGGCCAAACTGAAGTTCAAACGTGCAAAATCTGGTCCAGGGGAAAGAGTCCCTGCCCACGGCAGGGGGAGTTGGAATGAGATGTCCTTTAAGTCCCCTTCCAACCCAAATCATTCTGTGGAATTAGACCTCATTAGGCCTCTTGTATAGAAATTTGTGGCCCAGACACACAAAGGGATTTGACCCCGAGTTTGGTCTGACCTCTCCAACTGCGATGGGTGAAATCCTGAGCAGAGAGCAAACCTCCACAGCACTACTGACGTGTGACAGCCACCAGCCAAAGAGGCTCTGCACTGCAGGGGCCGCATGCGCACGAGCCTACGGGAGTCAGTCTCTCTAAATCCAGGGAAGAGGCAGAGCTGGATTTAGGAGCAGGCAGGACTGTCCTCCATCAAGGTCTGCCTGCAAGGGGAATATAGTGGCTGCCCCACCCCTGGAAGTGTCCAAGACGAGGAGGACAGGGCTTGGGAACAACCTGGGATAGTGGAAAGTGTCCCTGCCCATGGCAGAGGGTGGAACGAGCTGAGCTTTAAGGCCCCTTCCAACCCAAACCATTCCATGATCCTGTGATTGTGCAGAGCCCTCTTTGAAGAAGCAAAGACTGTTGAGAAAAGCCAGCTGAGCTGCTGATGGTGCAGATAGAGCAGAATATCCCTTGGTCTTACTTTGAGCACAAAATTGTCCTCAGGCTGCAGCCGCAGCTCCAGCACAGCCTCCTTCACCACGGCCTCGAAGTCCAGGTGGCGCTTCCGAGGCACGTCCAGCGTGGGGAACAGGTCCCCAATCAGCCCCATGAACACTGGCACATCATCTGTCACGATCTTGGGGACGTTAAAGTCGCGGAGGGAGCGCATCAGGACCTGCTCCTCGGGTCGCTCGGGGTCTGCGCGTTTCAGGGAGCCGGCCACTACCAGCACCGACTTGATGGCCCGCAGACCCCAGTCATAGTGATCCTGTGTCATGAAATAGATTGACTCCATAGAGTTGTCAGAAAAGAAAGAAGCTTTATTTACAATCCCAACAGTTTCTTTTAGAACACGCTGTGTAAAAAGGTCTATTATTGCTCCATGGCACTGACACTGCTCTCCATTGGTTCAGGAATAGGAAACAACCCCTGGGGACAGTTGTTCTGGCAAAGGGAACACTGTTTGCTGAGCCTGTGCTGAGAAATGGAGAGAGATGTTTTGGAAAGAGAAAACTGGTGGCAGCTTTCCCTTGGGAAAGGAGCTAGCAATGATTAGCAATCTAAAAATTCTCCTGGGCTCAGAAATATTGAGCCCACAATCCTGCATGAGGGAGAGGAAAGAAATAGGAACAGGGTGAGTTTATGGCTAGACAGTGCCAGGCAGGGGTAAGAACCAGCAGTCCCAGCTGCCAGAGCAGTCTGCAGTGGAAATGTGGCCAAATTCATTATTTGTGTCGTGGCCAGAGACCTCCACCAGCCTGAGTCACCATTTCAGAAGGGGCGCTTCCCACCAGGGAGAGTACTAATGAGTCAAATAATTCAGCTGCTCATGCCATCACATGGGCTCAGAGCTGGCACTAAGTCAGCAGTAGCACTTGCACTCTGGAGAACTAAACAATTTTTTCCCCTAAACCCTAAAGCAGTTTGCTTGGCCTTTGTGTAGGTTAAGCAAGGCCTGCCAGAGCCCTGGATCTGCAGGAGCCACTGAGGTGGAAGAGTTGTTAGTCCATTCTTAGGCCTCAGACACCCAAATTTCTCCATCACCAGGTTACCAGGGGCATTTGGTCCTGGGGACAGTGCACCAAGCAGGGGCAGGAAGGACACGGCTGGAAAGGAATCCTAAAGAGGCACGAGAGGAACTCTCAAGCCAACAAGCAAGTCCTTCTATTTCTGCTCCATTAAGACCCTGCAGAGCACAGCCCAACAGCTTGACTGCTTCGTGTGGGAGGCCCCAGCTCCCACAGGGCCTCCAGCTGCACAGCACAAAGTTTCTGTGACAAGGCAGAAACCCTCCCAAGCTCATGCTGGCCTAGCCAAGATCAGCTTTTCCACCTGGAGTCCTGATTCAACTCACCCCAGCTCTGATCTGTGCAAATGATGGCAAGTTAAAATCTGATTAACCAGAGTTTTGCACTGGAGGTGACTTACATGGTCAACACCCGACATGAAAGAGAAGAATTTAGTTGGACTAAGGGAGGAACAGTCATCATGAACCCCCTTCAGGCAGGAGAATCAACAGGAACTAAGAGACTGGAAAGCAAAGGGTCACTGAACGCTGCCCCAGCCATGATGGCATTTGAGGCTTTTGAAAAATCTCTCTCACTAATGCAGTTGGTCAAGTGCTTCTGTCCCTGCAGATCCTCCAGGAGAGCAGTTTGAAAATGTCATTGCTCTGGTGATCACAAACCCTCCCTTCTCCTCGCAGCTGCCACAAAGGCAGTCAGGAACTAAAAGCCGTGAAGCTTCAGCCGTGGAGGTGCGTGGCAGAGTGTCACATCCCTGATTTTGGGGATCCAGAGCACAGCAGAGGGCTCACCTGCTTGGACAGGAGCTCCTTGCAGAGTTGGTAGAGCGTGATGAACTTCTTGGCTAAGGCCCGGGCCTCGAGGAACCCCTCAGCCACCAACATAATCTCACAGATCAGCTCAAAGTCTGGCACAACCATTGCACAGGGCCTAGGGAGACAGGCAGGAAAGGATTGCAGAGCAAGGATTAACTACAGAGCTTGAGGGCTGTGGATTTGTAGCTTTATCTTCCAGGTCCTCTCCAGTGAGCCACTGGAGACTCTCCCAGTCTGCCCACACGGCCTTTCCCATGGCACAGGACAGAGGTCCCTTGTCCTCCCTGTGCATTCCCTGACCCAGGCTTGGTGCACAGGGCTGAAACCATCTGTGAATCCCCAATGCGAGTGAATTTCCCAAGAAAATGAAGCCTGGATGTTCCAAAAGACAATTTCTGCCAGTTTTAGTACGCAATTCACAAAACCTGACCTCAACTCACCTGAAGAGAGCTTTTAAATTCTCAGGTAGCTCGGTTCGTCCTGCATAGCCAGGGTTCATGGTGATGAAAATCCCCACTGAGGGGACTAAGTTAATGTCCTCTCCAAGAAAATTGAAGGATTTCTTCTTCTCCCGGATTGCATCCTGTACGCTCTTCACCTAGGAACCAAGGCAGTGCTTAGTGCTGGTGTTCAGGTATGAAAAACCCCAGGTGCTGCCCTCCCTACACTTGGCCCATGGTGACTGGGATTTACCACTGCTCTGGTCTGCGTTTTTACTGACCATATAGAGCTTTCTACAATGTTGGGGGTAAATCCGTGTGTCTCCCATCACAATCCAACTCTGATAAAGCAGCCAAGAGCTGAAGAGACTGGACAGTCCAACTGAAAAGAGTTGGAAGAGTTTGCTTCAGAAGACACTTGACTGGTCTTTTCTACTCGCTTGATTGCAGCTTTGGTCTTCCCGTGCCCCACTTTCCAAAGAGAGTGAGTCCAATACAGCCAGACCATCTTATTCCCCACCTTCCATTCCCATGGAGCGAGTCACAGAATCACCAGGTTGGAAGAGATCTTTAAGGATACGCCCAACCCATGCCCTAACACCTCAACTAAACCATGGCACTGAGTGCCACATCCAATCTTTTAAAGACAGTCAGAGATGGTGACTCCCCCACCTCTCCGGGCAGACAATTCCATTACTTTATCACTCTTTCCATAAAAAAAAACATTTTTCCTAAACAGAAAACATAGTCAGACCACCTCGCTGCTCACTGTCTCCCTGATTTTTTCAGCCTTCTCTTCTGTTTCACGGTTTCATGTTTTGGGTTCTTTCTCACACTCTTGTCTGTAAACACTGGCCTAAGTTATTGTAGTTTTCAAGGTAGTTTACATTCTTGTTTTAGAGCTATGGACAGCTGATGGACAGTTGTCCTGACCAACGGGATGGGGAGAGGTGTCAGCCTTCTCCCCCAATCCCTGGCCTTTGTAGAAATACTATATATGGAGTCAGACCTTCAAATAAAGTGGAGTTTTTAGTTCATGCCTTCTGATCAAAGTGTGTGTGTTGTGTGTGTGTGTGACAAACTGCGACAGCCCACCTTCCGTTCGGCAGTCCATTACAGCCAGACCCTCCTTCCCCATCTCCCCACGGGAGCAGTTCCCTGCAGCCAGCTCACCTCCTCGATAACACCGCTTCACCGAGGGAGGAATCTCTCTGCTGGCTGCCCTCAACTCACCCCTGTTTGCCACCTTAAAGCAAAGCAATTAAGGGAGTTTCTCTGTGTAGGGACCCACATCGACAGGAGCTGCATGACTAAGGCAGCCAATTAACCATCGCCATGGTTACCCTCTAATAGCAGTGATGATGGAGTGACAGCCCTGCCTGGCTCAGACACCACGCTGCAGCCAGGAGCCGGGGAATCATTAGCAGCTGAGTCATATCTGGGCTTCTTTTGTTCCGCTCCCCCTTTTATTTTAAGATCCTCAAAGGCGTTCTTCAATGACAACTTTAAACTAGAACCTGATGGAAGGGAAATGGACAGGGAACACACAAACACCTGTACCTGCCTGGGATTTCTTTGGGACATCCCATGAGGTATGATGATGAGAGAAAAGAGAGGTGAGAGTGAGGAGTTTGTGGAGGGGTTCAGAACAATTCCTATAACCAAAACTTTTCACAGAAGTGTAGAAACTTCTGCAAAATATCTGCAATGTCAAGCCCCAAAGCGAGACTAAGATGAATTCAGCACCTCAGTCAGATGCTGGGATCCCAAAACCTCAACTTGCAGCTGATATTTGGGACCAGAACTTTGATATTTTGGCAACTCAATTTTCAGCACTGAAGTCCCCCAAGATTCAAACCCTTCTGTTCTGACCCCGTGGCAGGAAGGGAAAGAAAAAAGGAAAAAGGGAAAAGGGAAAAGGGAAAATGGAAAAGGGAAAAGGGAAAAGGGAAAAGGGAAAAGGGAAAAGGGAAAAGGGAAAAGGGAAAAGGGAAAAGGGAAAGTTGTATTTATTCACAAGCTTTTCTCCACTTACCTGTACAGCAACCACAGAAAGGACCTCAACTGAGATCCTGTTAAATTCATCAAAACAGCCCCAGGCTCCTGTCTGGGAAAGGCCTTTGTAAATATTCCCACAAGACTGAAAATAAAAATACAAAATAAAATTACAAGAGTGAAATCACAAACGGAATCAACTCCAGCAAAAAACGGATTTGATTTCCCGGCCTGTTTATTTATAGCAATTTACAGTCTATTGTGGGTATTTAGAAAAGGGCACGGGAGCAGCAGGCACAACTCAATTATAACATTTATAGCTCTGCACAGTTTGCCACTTGATTTGCTAATTGCGCTCTCTCGACATCCCTGCACTCTGGTTCCATCAAAGGTCACCTGGGCTGAATTACCGACAGCCCCACATCCATGAGAGACCTCAGCTGGATAAAATACGATCCAAGGCCACCAAAGCCACTGCCCCATGGAGAGCACAGGGATCATCCCCATGACCCAGCACTGGACTTATCCCAGGAGAGGATCTTGAGGCACCAGGAGAGGTCTCTCCCCATGCCTGGGACAGGTAGCCTGCAGGTCTGGAGAGAGGGAATGGATCAGCACAGCCTTGGTCTCGACTGAACAGACCAGAATTTGTGAAGAATTTCATGTGGAACCTAACTCCAGAGGGGAAAGGAGAGGTGGAGCAGGGTAGAGAGCACAGTTCAGGTCTCTTCCTCCTCAGGAACCTTGTGCAAGTCTTAAGAGACAAAAAGGAGGAAGAGAAAAAGCTGCTCAGCAGGAAGGGAGGCAGCAGGGATGTGAGGAGAGGGGATGGATCGGAGCAAACCCCATCCTGCAGGTTCCCTGAGCAGTCTCGGGGGAGCAGTACCTTGTAGTCCATCTGCTCGGAGCAGTTGAACACGTAGACCATGATACCCACGGCCCGGCCCAGGTCCTTGGTGGTCTCTGTCTTGCCAGTGCCAGCAGGGCCAGCAGGGGCCCCGCTCATGGTCAGGTGCAGGGACTGGGTCAGGGTGATGTAACACCTGGGGAGGGAAGGGAAAAGGAAAGGGGAAAAGGAGAAAACTTTTTACTCCCTTAGTTTTGTCTAGCCTCTGTTTGGAGGTATCGCGGAAGGGGGCCTCACCGGTCGGTCAGGGGGGTGATGACGAGCCGGGGGGTGTTGCCCAGGTACTCGTAGGAGTAGAGGAAGTGTGCGTCGCAGATGTCAGCCCAGCAGTGCCGCTCCTCGTCCGACCAGCGGTGCCGCAGCTGCGACAGCCACAGGAACGCCTGGGCACTGTCCACCTGAAAAGTGCCGCCAGCAGCGTCACGGCAGGGCGCCAGGGTGCCAGGCTGTCTTGGGTTGCAGTGCAGGATGTACCAGCAGTTTGTATTCTATTGCCAGCTGTTAAAACCTTGTGGGGCCGTGTTCTTTATCCCTTCCAGGACCCAGTGCCCCTCCAGGGATCTCTGCTGCTCATGGGCCATCGAGGCTCACGGCATGGCTGAGAACATTACATCATCCATTGGGAGAGGCCCCGCCCAGGGGGAGGAGCCAAGCATTCCCACACGGATAAAAGCTGGGATCCAGAACCCAGCACAGCCTGTGTGCTCTGCATTCCCAGAGGGAGACGAGAGCCGTCTCAGCACCCCTGGGCCTTCAGAGAAAACTACACCCTCCTACGGGATCATTGCTTTAACAAAACCACATCTGGCACTGCAGGAAAACCTGATTGCACTGCTCCCAACATCCTGACCAACAGGGGGTCATGTAGTATTCTAACTCTATCAGGTTATTTTTATATTTTGCATTTTTATTTTAATTTTCCTAGTAAAGAGCTGTTATTCCTATTCTCATCTCTTAACCTGAGAGCCCCTTAATTTCAAAATTATAATTCGGAGGGAGGGGGTTTATATTTTCCATTTCAAAGGGGGCTCCTGCCCTCCTTAGCAGACACCTGACTTTCCAAACCAAGACACAGGCACACCCAGCTCGGGGGCCCAAGGGGGACTGCGAGGGAGTTGTCACCAGCTCTGGGTTAGGCACTGCAGGGGGGTGAGGTGAGGAGTGGCACTGCCCCAGTGCCCAGAGGGTAAAACCAAATTAGCCAGAAATCTGTGCTGCCCCTCAGAAATGCAGGTGAGGGTAAAGCCACCACCCAGCACACCCAGGGCACCTTCCCAACCACCTGCAGGGTGGCATATGAGACAGTGCCAAGGACAGAGTGATCAGAGGGACGGAGCCCCTCTGCTCTGAAGCCAGGTTGGGAGAGCTGGGGGTGTTGGCCTGGGGAAAATAAGGCTCTAGTGAGACCTTAGAGCCCCTTCCAGGGCCTAAAGGGGCTCCAAGAGAGCTGGAGAGGGACTTGGGACAAGGCATGGAGGGACAGGCCAAGGGGAAATGGCCTCCCAGTGCCAGAGGGCAGGGGTAGATGGGATATTGGAAAGGAATTGTTCCCTGGGAGGGTGGGCAGGCCCTGGCACAGGGTGCCCAGAGAAGCTGTGGCTGCCCCTGGATCCCTGGCAGTGCCCAAGGCCAGGCTGGACGGGTCTAGCAGAAGGTGTCCCTGCCCATGGCAGGGGGTTGGAATGAGAAGAGTTGTAAGGTCCCTCCCAACTCAAACCATCCTGGGAGTATGAGATGACAGGGCAGTGGTGTGCGAGTGGTGGGATCCCTGTGGGCCCACACCAGGGCAAGAAAGCTACAGAGAAGAAAAGCCCAGACGCTTTTTCTTATGGCCCTGGAGCACCAACCTTCTGCGCTATCATCTTTGCCACCACGTCCCGCGCGTGCACGTCGATGGTGCAGACGGTCATGATCTTCTGCCTGTCGCCCTTGGAGAGCTGCCCCAGCAGCATCGTCACCAGCGTGTTCAGCTGGGCCACCTGCTTCTTGTGGTACTCCTTCATGGCCTTCTCGTAGCCTTCCTTCATCCTGGAGAAGGCCATACCCACCTCAGCTGTCCACCAGATCTGGGTGCAGCAAAGAGCCACCTGGGGAAACAGAGGGGCTCAACAGCAGGGCAACACCGGGGCTTCCTTACATCTGAGAGTGTCTGATCCATGGGGAGATCAAGGATGAAGCATCCCTGACATGAAATTAAGTTTTGTTATACAGTATCAGAGCGGGCAGGAGAGCAGGGATCTGTTTTACATCCATTGAAATTCCATCCCGGGCACATCCAACGGCTGCTCATCAGTAAATGAGCCCCTTTCTCAGGTCTGAACACGTGGGAGGCTGAGCTGGAGACCACGAGGCTGCCAGAGGGGCGTCCAAGGGGCTCCTTCCTCTCATCAGGCCCCATCAATTTGTTCTCTCACCTCACTGGGGGTAGGGGCTTCCTGTGACCCCTGGAGTGCAGCAGCCACTGGTCAAGACCCTGAGCTGCATCCTGCCTGGAGCTCCGGTCAGAGCACGGAGCTCAGCCTTGGAATCCATCAAGAGATGGCCAGGAGAAAGGAGAACTCACCCTTCCTCTGCCCGGGGCAGCAGAGCCAGAAACATTCCCATCCCCCGGCAGAGACCCTGCTGGAAGTAGGGAAGGGCAGGAGCAGGGACAGTACCTGGGCAGGGTGGTCAAAGAGCCACTGGTCCCTCGGCTTGTCCTCGTACGCCGCCACGGCCGCGCTCATCTCATCCCTCACCGTGGCCCTCATGGTGTCCAGCAGGCCACTGAGCCACACCTCCACCTGCAGAAGGGGTTAAATCCCAGGAAATCTCCGGCTCCACCTCGGCAGTGAGGGGTGGCAGGGAGTGGGACAATGAGCATCTCAGGTCTCCAGTCAAACCAGCCTCAGGCCTCCTCCAAACTGGGGGACTCAGCCCTTTCTGGTCCTGCAGGATCAGCATCTCCTTCCAGACACCAAGGGAGGTTTTTGTGGGAATCCAGCGATAGGAGGAACCAAACTGAACTCCACTGAGGAGCAATTTAGCTCAGCATGTTCCAGCTCCAGGCCATGACAGTTACCTGTGGGACTGGTGCACAATCTGCCAGCAGCAAGAGGAGACCGGGAACACAATTCCTGCTGAATTTAGTATTTCACAGGCAAAGTCCTCACTGAGAGGAGAGTTTAAATGCCAAGTGCCATCACCAGGGAGCTCAGAGCTGGTATTACCTACTTTAGCTTCTTAGAATAGTCCACGGAGAAAAGTGCAGCTACAGGGACAGAAGGGCTGAGCAGTAATTTGATTCTTAAATTTTGTACTTCAACTCGTCCTTTGAAATAAGGAAGATTTGGAAAACAGGGGAAAATCCTTTTCTTTCCAAAGGTATCCCTGAAGAAGTACTATGGAATAATTTATTCTGTTTTCAGTCTGCACCCCCTCCCAACTGGGAGAGTAAGAGTAGCCTTCAAAACATCTTTCAGTAATTAAAATTAAAAAGCCCAGAGAAGAATAGGCCAGAGCCCTTCCTCACACCATGGGCTGTGAGGACCTATCCAGGGCACAACCAGAGCTGTGGTGTAAGCAAGGATTAATTCCACACCACCTCTTCCAGCTTTTCTCAGTGGAATTCTCCAAGATCTTGGCCAGGGGTGCCTGCCCAAGGGGTGTGGGAGCAGGTTCCACCAGGCAGTTTGGACAGACAAGGGCTCCCCTCTCACCTGCCCGCTGCAGTCACAGGGTTCACTGAACTGGACATATTCCTCCTCTCTGCTGAACATTCCCAGGCCAACCTTGGTTGTCTTCTGCTCGGAGTCCACCTGGAATTTCAGCTTGGTCAAGTTGTCAAAGAGTTTGGAAAGGTGTCGCTGCACCTGGAAAAGGGACTGTGTAAATAAAGTGAGGGAGGCAGGACAGGCAGAGCAGAGAGCAGCAAAAGTGTGACAGCCACAATCCTGCTCACAAAGCATGACTTGGGCATCTTGGCAGCACCACATCCTCTCACTCATGGCCAGGATGCGGCCAACACGAGCCTCTTGCTGTCCCTCTCAGTATTTCCACTTACTTGTGCCTCATTTAGAACACAGGCAGGCCCTAATAAATCCTGAGAGCTCCCAGAGAGGGTAAAAGCACAGAAACCATCCAAAAACTGCATGACCCCCGAGTCCCAATTCCCCTGCACCTAGTGCTGCTCCACCTTGCCCTGTTCTCAGCACTGGGCAGTTCTCCTCACTAGGAAACTTCCTGGGTTTTCCCTCCTAGAAATCAATTTTGTGCCAAAGAAAAACCCTGAATTCTCCTCCATGGAGAAGCCAGACCTTCATTTCTGCCTGAGACCCAGACAAAACCCCCACCTCAAGCAAAAGAACTTTTCCAGACGGAGCAGAAAGGTTCAGTCCTGTCCTGTTCACACCTGGCTGAGTTTGCAAAGCCAAAGAGGAGACACCAGCACTGTTCCTGAGCTCCTCCCAACACCAGCACCTGCCTGTGGGAGCTGAGAGGTGACCAGAACTTCTGGAGCACTACATCACTCACAGCCACATCCCTGTGTCCCACACAGCAATAATCCCAGGGGAAGGGGCAGCCCCCAGGGCTGTCCCAGCCAGGAGCTGCCCCTCTCAATGACAACTGAGACAGGGAGAAGGGCAGACCCCACGGGCAGGATGGGAATGGAGAACAACCTGCACTTCCTGGTGCTCTCCTGCTTTAGGGGGAAGCTGGGAGCACTGGGGAACAAGAGGCTGAAAGCAGCAGCACAGAAAAGGGACCTGGGAGTGCCGGTCCATGGCCAGCTGGATCTGAGCCAGGAGGGACATCTGTGTCCTGGGGGGATCAGGCCCAGCATGGCCAGCCAGGGGAGGGAAGGGATTGTCCCACTCTGCTCTGGGCTGGGCCAGCCTCACCTCCAGTGCTGGGGGCACTTTGAGCACCACAATTTAAAAAAGGCATTGGAGTGTGGAGTGGAGGGACATGAAGGTGGGGAAGGGTCCGGAGGGGCCACGTGAGGAGAAGCTGAGGGCACTGGGGTTGCTGAGAGGAGAAAAGGTGACTGAGGGCAGAGCTCCCCAGGGCTGCAGCCCCTCCTGAGGGGCAGCTCCATCTCTGCTCCCTGGGACAGGGACAGAACCAGCTGGAGCTGTGCCAGGGGAGGTTTGGGTGGGGTATCAGGGAAAGGGTCCTTCCCCTGGAGGGTGCTGGGCACTGCCCAGGCTCCCCAGGGAATGGGCGCAGCCCCAAAGCTCCAGGAACATTTGAACAGCACCCCAGGGATGCCCAGGGTGGGATTGCTGTGGGGTCTGGGCAGCAACAGGAGCTGGATTTGGTGATCCTGGTGGGTCCTTCCAGCTCAGGCTAGCCTATGATCCATCCTATGGCTTGTCTGTCCAGTTCTCATTCCCACAGAGGATTCCAACCCCTCCTCAGGAGCTGTCCCACAGGTGGGTACAGCCCATCAGTATCTTACCTGGCCAGCTCCCAGGAGGTGCCAAGTGGATTGAGAAGCAATGGACACTCAGCTTCCCCACCAGGACAAGCAGACGTCCTTTCAAATCTTACATAAACCATGGAATCCTGTTTTACACCTCTGAGTGGACAGGCTCAGCAATCCCCTCTGCCCACTCCCAGCCCCTGGCCACTCTGCAGGGCCTTGGCTGTGCTCCAGCACTCGACAGAGCTCTGCCACCAGAGCCTGGAATGCACCTGAATCTGCACCAGTTCAATATCCAGTTCAAGTGGATAATATCATTGTCTATTTAATCCTCCTTTAGGAATTATCAGGCCTTGAAACTACAGTGGAAAGGCTGAGAGCGTATCCGTGTGTGATCCTGCCTGACATTTACTTTGATTTTACTGCAAATGGTTTTGAATAACAGAAAGCACCAGGAATTTCTCCTTACTCCATGGAGCATTTCAACACAGCAGCTTTCTCTGCTTCCTGTGTTTTCTTTCTCTCTCTCCATTTTAAGCATCAATCAGCTGTGTATTTATGACACTCTGTGGGCTGAAATCACCCAGCAGCAGCAAACAGATCCAAGCAGAGTTAAAGGTTAGTGGCAACAAGAGCATTTCCAAGCCTGCCCCATTCATGTGCTGACACAAATGCTGAAAAGGAGGAAAAGCTTAAGGAGGCTGAGATTGCTCTCTACTAAAAGGTGGAAAAAGGAATTGATTCCGCACCCAACAGCCTCCATTTGCTGGGAACATGTTGATTTGGTTTACACACCAACTCCAGGTTTAGTGATGCCCCCCCAAACCAGGCTGGTCAGGGCATGGCATTGCCAGGCTAAGGGGTTGAGGTTCCCTGACAGCAGCTCCACATGGAAAAGCACCTGCAGGACTGGATCCTCTGAACTCTGCCCACGGGGAGACAGAGGGTTCCAATCCCTGGGAATGGGGGGCAGGGAACTGTGATGCCAATTCTTACAACAGGAAGGTTACCGTCAGCTCCTCCTCGGGATGATCCAGCAATCCTGCCGAGCCAGGAGGAGGAATGGTGTATCTGGGGGGATTCCCCACACCTGGCACTCAGACCCCATCCCAAAAACCCAGCGCAGGGTCAGGCACCACCCTGAGCCACAGCCCCTGCCCGGCCACCGGCTGCTCACCTCCTGCAGGCTGTGCTCCTCCCTGCCCTGCCATCAGGACACCCCAGAGGCTTGGCAGGGGGAAGGAAGAGACACTGGAAATTGCCTCTTCTGCCTAAAAAACCCTGGCCCTCTACAAGCCCCCAGTGGTCAACACTCCCACACTGGAATGACCATCCTGGGGCTCTTTGTTCGGTGGCATCCCCGGCTGGGATCCAAGGTCAGCAACAAATTTTGCATGAGATCCTCAAGAAAGTCGTTTTCCTGCAGCCTCACTGTACCCCAGCAGAAACACAGCCCCTGTTCCTATGGCACAAAACCCACGGAGGTGCTGTCTGAACCTGCCACAGGCATCACCAGGGTTAGATCAGACAACACCCAGGGCAGGGCTGCCTGTCCGCAGTGACGGATGGAGATCAGCTGGGAAGGAGCTGTTAATCCACATGGAGGGGAGAAAATCACTCCAGAAAGGACAGTCAGGAGAGTCCCAACACCTTCCACTGTGACATTCCTGACAGCTGGAAAATGCAAAGGTGATGCAGTACAAGCCTTACCAGATGTGGGTTGGTGCCATTGGAAAGAATATCCAGTAAATCTGCAGAAGAAATGAAGTAAAATCTGGGAAAGGCCAACCTTTTCATGTCCAAATATTCAGCCAAAGCCTTCTCACACAGAGACAACCTGGGGAGACAAAGCAGAGCCCAGGACAGGTGGGTAAAGACCTGCCACGCTTCGTGCTGCCCTTTGGCTTTTCAGGCAAAAATGGGGAAATGCCAGGCACGAGCTGAGCCTGCAGGCTGCTCCTTCCCACAGCCCCGAATAGATGCACAAAGCACAAGGGAACTCACAGCTCACTCTCTACTCCAGGGGTCAAACGCCTGAGAGTCGGGGCAGCCTCATAAAAAAGCAGAAGCACAAGTGGAAGAAGAGGTTGGAAAGGTTTGCAGTCTGACCCGCTGCTTTAGACAAGCTCATAGCTTGCCACAGGTGGTGGCATCCACTGGGATGAACATTTCCAGAACCGCTTTTATTCTAATGAGCCGCATTTTAAAGTCTGATTCCAACCAACTCAGCTTTTTGTGTTTGCAAAGCATGAAAGGAAAGTTGTTTGCTCCGATCTAAAATGAATCTTGCAGTGTTCACATGCTAAACTGCTGCTGAGCTTACAAAGTTCCTAAATAACATTCTCTGTGAGGAACATTGGCCTTGTTCAATTGAAAATAAAATCAAATCTTTATTTGAAATGGAGAGCTGCTACTGACACAACAGCTTAGCATGGACTTTGAAGTGTTTTTCAGGCAGATTCATATGTTAAGTGAGAAGTGTCTCCATCTCAGGGCACTCAGGTCTGTCTCAGGGAGCTGTCTTGTGCCTCGTGTCAAGGGTACACAGGGATAATTTTGTAAATTGAATGGGCTCAGCTCTGCTGCAGATGTCACAGAATCACAGCAGGGTTTGGATTGGGAGGGACATTAAAGCCCATCCCAGCCCTGCCATGGCAGGGACACCTCCCACTGCCCCAGGCTGCTCCCAGCCCTGTCCAGCCTGGCCTTGGGCACTGCCAGGGATCCAGGGGCAGCCACAGCTGCTCTGGGCACCCTGTGCCACGGCCTTCCACCCTCCCAGGGTGATGGGTCACAGACTTGAGGAAGACCAGAAAAGCTGAAGATTTGTGACAGCAGAGGAAGCACAGCCTCAGAAAAAGCCTTGGAGCACAGGTTCAACCACCTTCTTATGGCTGATTCCAGTCTCTGACAAAATCCTGGGACTGAGGCTCTACCTACCTACTCTGGATGTCCTCCAGTTGTTGGGACAGACCTGGTTTATTGGTGGCTTCAACGACATTTGGGGTTTTCTGAACTTCATAGGCCAGTCCTTTAAAATCCACATCAATGCCTTCAAAACGTCTGGAGTCCTACAAAGGGACACAAAGGTCACAAAGCTCACAACAACGCTCTAATGGTGTGCTGAGAGATCCCACCCTCTGAGGGCTGTGGTTGGGGTGAGAGGAAAGTTCCTCCCTCACCAGTGGAAGGCATTTTCCTCCTCAGCATGGCTGTGAGCCTGGAATAACACTGGGAGCTGGGCTGGAGGCACCCTGAGGAGGTCCCTAGAGCAGGAGGAGGAGAAGAAATGCTCTCCCCCAGCAGCAGTGTGGAAGGACAGGGAGGGAAAGCTGCCAAAGCTGCCTGGGCCAGCTCTGTTTGGTGATTTGCAGTGTCTGAGTCGCGATCTCGGTCCTCTCCCCTCCAAAGGAAGAGGGAACATGCCTGCAGCACTGAGGGAGGGCAGCAGCTCTCACTCAGCACCCAGGAACTCTGTGTTTGCCCTGCAGTGTCTCAAGGGAGAAGATCAGCCCCTCAGCATGGCTCAAACATGGCCTGGGCTTCAAAAACACCCTGGGGGAACAACCACAAGTGAGGCAGCAGGAGAACAGCCTGCTTTGGGGAATTTGGCACTGTAGATAACCCCATTTAATAATGGAGCCTCTTCTTCAACATTTTCCAGAGAGGAAATATGGGATTTGGGGGCTCCTACCTGGGGCAGCTGTGCCCGGATGTCTTCTGAGCCTATGAAAATGCTCTCCAGGTGAGACCAGGTGCGCTGCACCTCGAACCAGAGGGAGAGGATGGAGTCAGCAGTGGAGAGCTTCCTCTGCCAGGCAGACACCTCCTCCAGGAAGAAAGCAATGTGCTTGGATGACATTAAATTCTGCAGCTGCACCTGGTTGTCTTCTAGAGTTTCAATGAGCTCCTCATCTGACCTCAGCAAGGGGACGTCAGTGCGGGGGTGAGGCTCGTACTGAAACTGCCTGGAGCTCCAGGTCATCCTCAGCTCCTTCAGCACCTTCTCCGTGCTCATTTCCCGCACGGCTCTGTCCACGATGCCGTGGACCTCCCCCTCAAATTTGTGCAGGTTGAGCTTGAGGAGGTCAGCCAGGGTGGTGTCCGAGTCCATCACAAACCTCACGCCCGTCACCTGCATCAGCTGGTTCCAGTGCCTTTCCCTGATGGCAGGGTTTTGAAGCTCTGCCACTGCCTTCAGGGCCGTCAGCATGTTCTTCACCTTGCTGTCCAGCCCACTGAAAGCATCCCACGCCCTCATCTCCTTATCCAAATTCCGAATCTCTCTTGCAAACTTCTTGCACTCCAGATCCATGTTCTCCACATTAATATCCACCCATCTGGTGGTCTGCCAGTCGTCGAGGCTGGTGTTCACCAGGGAGATCATGTCCCAGAGCTCTTTGAGAAGACACAGCTCCTTCCTGCACTGCTTCAGTTGTTTATACTCGGGCACCATGACTTCAAACAGACCAGCTGATTCATAAATTGAGGTCATGGCTGACTCCATCTGTTTAATCTCCAAGTGCTTTGCATCCAGCAGTTGATAAGGCTTTTCGGTGTCAAACCTAGAAATAAGCGTTTATTCTTCACAAGTGATATTGTAACAACTTCTGAAGAACCCATAAAACAAACAGAGCCTCTGAGAGCCACGGGAGAGATGAAAGGTCTCTACTACACCCTGATGGCAGAGCCACACGGTGCTGCTGACAGCACCCAAACCCAACCTCTTCCCAGGGACACAACACCGCAGGCACAGCAGGCTGTGAGCAGGGAGGAGATCTGTGCATCACCAGGACATGCAGGTGACGCCTTAAGACTTCAGCCCTTATATTTTTCAAATCCTATAGTGCATTATTGCATAGCTTTAAACTCCATATAAAGTGCGGTTAACTGTCTTCACGTTTTGGTCAGACAAAACAATCCCTCTGTGCCTGTGATCCAAGGACACATCACAGCCTCAGGCCCCTAAAAGTATAAACAAAAGTGAACTGGAGGTAAATCACTTCATTACCTGAAGCTCTGATTGGACAATTAACCCCTGATATGCAAACAGACCAAACTTATATCTGCCTGAAAAACTCATGGCCATCTTGGGTGTAGCCTCTGCGAGGCTTTTACGTGCAGGGCTTTAATAAATACCCACTTCATGCTCCTAACTCTGCCCAGCCTCTGTTCTAAGTAGCCACCCCAAGGCATCACAGGGATGAGATTTTTTTCTCTGCAGGCCCGAGTGATGCTGGGACACCTGTACCTGAAGGGAGCCTCCCTGCCGAAGTGCTCCCGGAGCCGGAGCTGCTGGGCGTCGAAGGCGGCGCAGCTCTGCCGCAGGGCCGTCACCTCGCCGGCCTGCAGAGGGGCCACGTGCTGCTTCACGGCCTGAGCCAGCTTCTTCACCTGGCTCCACTTCTCCGGCAGCTCCTGCGGGCACAACGGCACTGCTGGGGCCGCAGGGTCGGCTCTGCGCAGTGGGATCCGCTCACGGATAACCGCGGAGCAGGAGAAGAGACAGATCCCGCGCCTGGCACGGCGAGGGAGGATGGGTGGGATGGCCCAGGGGAGGTTTAGACTGGGCATGAGGAAAAATGTTCACAGGGAGGGTTGTAAAGCATCGGAACAGGCTGCCCAGGGCAGTGGTGGGGCCACCATGCCTGGAGGTGCTCCTGTGGACGTGCCACCCGGGGCCAGGGTTTAGTGGTGATGCACGGTGGGTGGTGAGATTTTATGATCTTAAAGGTCTCTTCCCACCCTGAGAGTTCCATGATTGCCAGGGGCTCTGCTGTCCCCAGGCTCCCTCTTTTCCATGTGCCGTACAAGGCCACGGGAAAGACTTTGGGTTTCTCTCCATTCCAGTCCACGCTCTTGAGGAGGTTAATGGAGACCCACCATGGAAAGAAGGGGAATAGCTGCAGGCAGCTCTGAGGCAGCAGAGATGGCCAGGGTGGGGGCAGCCCCTCCTGAGGGGGCTCTTCCGGGCATTTTTCATCCCATTCTCGATAGAAATCACACACAGAGCAGCTCCCTTCTTTTCCTCCCAAGCAGCAGCCCCAGCCCATCCATCTCCACAGCCATGGAGGGAGAGGAGCCTAGAGGAACTTTGCTTTTCCCACTCCATGCAGGAGGGGGTGAATCATTCACACACGAGTGTTGCTGTCACTCGCCAGGAAGAACAATTCTTTTGCTGCCTCCTGCACCTGGATGGCCGCTCAAAACACTCATCTCCTCCATCAGGGAAGTAAATCAGTTATTTGAAGGTATTTGCACAAGCAGGCACACACCAGCAGCTCCCAGGCAGGGGGATTTAGTGGAGCTGGGTTTCCACAGGACTGGGCTTTATGGGGGATGATGACACTGCTGGCAGGGTTTGTCTCTGTCCCCCAACACTGGCTGGGCACCTCACCGTATCTTACAACCTTCATCTCACGGTCCCTTTTGCAGAAACGAAAGGAATTCCCAAAAAACTGACTCATGAGAGCCAGATGTGGAAAGATGCCAAAACATTTTCATAACCTGCTCCCAGGGGTGTCCTCTGGGTAAAGCAGATCTGGTGGTCTTGACCCAGAGGAGGACTGAAGTCCTGTGAGAAGACAGCTCCTCTGCCAACATTATCCTTCCCATCTCCATAGCTGCCAAGAACCAGCTTATTTAAAAATAATTATAATTCAACCTAATTAACAGATGGATTTGAAAGTGCATTAATTTTTTTTCAAGAGTAATCGCAGGGAGCTGGAGCAGGCAATTCCATGTTTTTTCACACTTAACAAAAGGCTTAATCTCTGCTTTAAAAGAAAAAAATCTCACTATAACTCCAAGATCTGGAGCTATTAAGGCACAGCCTGCAACAGCAAAATGCCGCCCACTGAGGCCCTCTAATGACAGGGAGCAGGGCCTTGAAGATCCTTGGGATGCTCCTCCACTCCTGCTGCCTTTGCCTTCTGCCCCTGGGCAAACTGCTGTGCCCACCACTAGTCCTCACCCACCTCCAGCTGCTGGTGGACTTCCTCGGGCAGCTGCTGCTCGTAGGTCCTCAGCAGCTCAATGGTTTCCTTCAGGGGCTCAAACATGGCATCAGTGGCACTGTGACGTTCCTTCACAGCCCGCAGGTGACCCATGACCTCCACCAGGCCACCATAGTCACCTTTCTCCACCTTCCTGCTCAAACCTCTCTCGGCAGTTTGGATGAACTCGTCCAGGTCGGCCAAGCTGTAGAGCACAAAGCAGGGAAGGAAGAACAGGATGAGGGCAGTACCTCTGGAATTAATATCCAGCCTCAAGAACTGGAATTCCTGCTCAAAGATATCCCTGGATGTGGTACAGCTTCCTTCAAGGAACAGAAAGACACATTGGCACCTCTCAAGCTGGAGACAGAGTGCCTGAACAAAGACAGGGAGCTCAGGAGGGCTCTGGAGGGGTATCTTTGAGAGGGCAGTTTTTACTGGGAGGGTGGGCAGGCCCTGGCACAGGTGCCCAGAGCAGCTGTGGCTGCCCCTGGATCCCTGGAATGTCCAAGGCCAGGTTGGACAGGGCTTGGAGCAACCTGGGACAGTGGGAGGTGTCCCTGCCATGGCAGGGGTGGCACTGGGTGAGCTCTAAGATCCCTTCCAACCCAAACCATTCCGGGATTCTGTGACAGTTTTCACCCCATCTCTTCCACTGCAGGAATCCAAGCTCCCCAGCTGAACCTGACACATTTCAAACCTGTAACAAACAGGGACTGTCCTTCCTGCACTGCCTCTCCTCACAGGGCAGCTCCCTCCTGCAGGTGATGGAAATTCACAGCAGTTTGGAAAAGCAACCGGACATTTGTGGGAAGGAAAAAAAAAAAATCCCTCCAGGACTTTAAAATTAAGATCCTTGTCTCTCAAAGCCCTTGAGTCATAAACCATCACAGATGAGGAGAGAGTTTGGGTCACATTTCCTCACCTGCTTATCCTGATCTCAACCTGACCAGCTACTGGGCATTTTCAGCAGAGAACAATGGGCTCCTGGGTCTCAAAACACCTCTTAAGTGCCTGCTTAAATTCTCTAGATGCTGCTGGGCCTAAAAGTATCCTTAAATACTGCACCTAATAAAGACTAAACTGCTGAGTCAGGGACTCTCAATAACAGCTCCTAAACGCTCGTTCTCTGCCACACAAAACCTCTTTGCACAGAAATTATCAGGCAGATTTATGGCGCTGAAAAGCACACAAGAGATCCCATCACCACCCCACGCAGCAGCCTCCTCTTCAGACGTCTGTGAACGCTCCCCTGGGAGCATCCACAACCTAAGACACCCTTCAGTCGTGACTAAGTTTCAACCAATATATCACCCAAGGCATTGTCCTGCACAGATCTGAGCAGCTCTTCAGAGCAAGAAACAGGTGTTAATGCAAAAGTTGGAGCCCAAACTGCTCCTTTTTGTAGCCTGAGGACACTTCCCCATGACTGCTCACGCTGGGCTATCTGAATCACAGGCTTTTAGAAACCTCCTAACATTAATGCAGCTGTACTGATGGCCACCATCACACCCAGTAAAGCACGCCCAGAGCCCTGGCAGAGATGGGATTATTTGGTTCCGGAGGAGTGGGCACACACACACCTTGTCCAACACCCTACACTGGGTCCCAGGGCATTGGCTCAGGTGTCTCAAGGGATGTCACTGTTCCCAGTGGTACCAAGGGGTGTCACTGTTCCCAGTGGTACCAAGGGGTGTCACTGTTCCTAGCTCAAACACCAGCAGAGACCAGGGCACAGGAGACACAGGGATGGGTGGGATGGGATGGGATGGGATGGGACAGGACGGGATGGAGCTGCTGTGCAGCGTGGGCCCTTCCCTTGCTCCTGTATTGGCTCTGGAAGCTGTCACAGCTCCGAGGCTGCCAGAGCTCCAGGAGCGTTTGGACAATGCTGCCAGGCATGCACAGGGTGGGATTGTTGGGGTCTGTGCAGGGCCAGGAGCTGGACTGGATGGTCCTTGTGGATCCCGTCCAAGCCAGGGTGTTCCATCACTCTCTACCTGAGCTGGCCAGCAGTGTGCAATGATACAGCCCAGCCAAGGTGGAGGTCCGGTGGCCCGGCCTGGCCAGAGAGCCAGCCACAGTCGGGATCAACCCCATAAAAACGGCACCCTAAGGTCCAGGGACATTGTTTCAAGTTAGGGAGAGTTAAGAGTTTGTTCAAATGGGATCATGGGAGTTACCACATCGATATGGGTTAGGTTGCCCCTTATGATTGGTTAGAACATTGCTAGAATGTTCCCTGTTAGTGCCTATAAACTGGGATCGCCCTTTGATGGAGGTCCTAGCACTTCAGGGTGTTCAGGAGCACTCCAGTTACTGCAGCAGAAGAATAAAGGACCCCTGGATTTTCCACCTAAGACTTGCTTCCACAACAACCTGTTGGAATCGTTGCCTGTCCTTGCAGACGTGTGTCACAGTAGGACAGGAAATAGATTGACTCCTCAGAGCTGTCAGAAGAGAAAGAAGGCTTTCTTTACAATCCCAGCAGTTTCTTTTAGAACACGCTGTGGAAAAAGGTCTGTTATTGCTCCATGGCACTGACACTGCTCTCCATTGGTTCAGGAATAGGAAACAACCCCTGGGACAGTTGTTCTGGCAAAGGGAACACTGTTTGCTGAGCCTGTGCTGAGAAACGGAGAGAGATGTTTTGAAAAGAGAAACTGTTGGCAGCTTTCCCTTGGGAAAGGAGCTGGCAATGGTTAGCGAGCTGAAATTCAGGCTCAGAATGTCGAGCCCACAGGCGTGGGCAGAACAACGCGACAAGCCAAGCCAAGAGAAGCCTCGGGAGCAGAGGCAGGACCAGCTCTCACCTGTGCGTGACGTGGTCCAGGAGGTGCTGCTTGAACACCAGGCTCCACCTTTTGATCTCGTTGAGCAAGGCTGCCTTGAAGGGCCGCGTGTCGAGCCTCAGCCAGCCCTGGAAGGTGCGGCCGGGCGGCATGGCAGCCACCTCCTCGTAGAGCCGCTCGTAGGAGCCCATCTGCTCCCGGAACTGCTGCAGCGCGGGCGGCCCCTCAGGGACGCTGTCCTCGCCGTGGGCCTCGGCGTCGGCGGGCGTGAGGGCGCGGCCGTGGAGCAGGAACTGGCGGCACAGCTCCCGCCTGTCCTCCCCGCAGAGGTGCGAGTAGCGCTCCAGGCTGGCGCCGTGATGGCAGCACGCGGCCGCTGCTGCCCGCGTGCGGCTCAGCAGCTCCTGGCGCAACGCGCCCAGGGCAGGCATGTCCTCCAGGGCAGCCTACGTGGGGGACGGGGGGGAAAGGTGAGGTGGGAGAGGAGAGGGAGAGAGATGGAGAACAACGGAGAACAACGGAGAATGATGGAGAAAGAAGGAAGGGAGGGGGACAGGAGGGGAAAGGAAGGACAAAGGAGAAAGAAGAAAGGAGAAAGGAGGGAAAGGTGGGGAAAAAGGAGGGGAAAGGAAGGGGAAAGGAAGGGGAAAGGAAGGGGAGAGGAAGGGGAAAGGAAGGGGAGAGGAAGGGGAGAGGAAGGGAAGAGGA
>WBMY01010764.1:15165-26794 GCA_013397315.1 Donacobius atricapilla | reverse complement strand
AGGGGGAAAAGGAAGGGGGAAAAGGAAGGGGGAAAGAGACAGAAAATGGGAGAAGGGGGAGAGGATAGAAAGGAGAGAGAGAAGAAGGGAGAAGGGAGAGAAAAGGAAGGAGAAAAGAAAGGAGAGGGTGGAAAGGGAGAGGAGAGCACAGTGAGGAGGGAGCACATGGCACCTCCCCACAGCCACCCGGGCTGGGGAAGCCTCGGAGCACAGACCTGGTAGTGGCAGAAGCCGCTGTGCGTGGCCAGCCGGGGCACCAGCGAGGAGATGCGGTAGATGCCCTGGAGAAGACTTTCCACCATGTCACAGAAGCCATCGCTGGTGCCAGGGTCCAAGGGAGGGTGAAACACCAAATCTGGGATCACCAAATCCAGCTGCACCTCAAACAGGGGAGGGAGCCCTGCCATGGGATCTGGTAGGGAAGGACAGAGATGTCAGGATCCTTTTCAAGGAATCTTGAGCCACCACTAACATCCTGTTACAAGATGCCAGATGTCGTGCAGGGAGAGCAGGAGGGTGGCAGACACTCACTGGTGTCTGCATAGCCCAGGGAGGTGTTGGCAAACCAGCTGTGCTGTGGCACCCACCAAAGACTGTGGGGAACAGATGAGACACAAGGAATTTAAGCACCAGAAAACACCCTGAGGAGGAAAGGCTTGAAGAGACCAGGCTCTTCAGCTAATGCAGAGGGAGTCTGAGAGCTGAACAATGCCAGCATGGAAGCGCTTGCAGAAGAGAAAAACAACAGGAACCAAGTGGCTCTTTAATTTAGTGGTGAAAGGCATGAAAAAAAAAAAAAAAAGACAAACAGCAACCAGAAGCTGAAGCCAGATGCAAATGTGACAACATATGCAGGTTTTTAACAAGACGGTGAAGAACTGCATGCAATTCCCCGGCTCATTGTGCCACCACATCCAGAAGGGAAGTGTTCCTGGAAATGTGCTTCAGCTGCACACAAGCTGCTCTCAGCAGAGCAAGGAGGGCTGGGCTGGTGCCTCCTGAACCCAGCTCTGCCCAGCACTAATGCTCAGGGACTGGGGGTTTTATTTTGTGCCTTTCAGGAGCAGAACTGGCTCTTGAGACTCCTCACAGAGGAAGGATGGTGCCACCCTGATGCTTTGGGCATGGGAGGGTGGGAGGTGACTGATGTCCAAGCACAGAGGTGGCAGGAAGCCTCAGCTGCCTCTATCCATTAACCCTTGCAAACAGTGCAGTCACCTCCAGCCCTCCCCCGAGCCATCCAGTGACCAGTGATGGAGTCACCCTCCCCTTCTGCAGGCTCCAGGGCCAGAGGAAAGCCAGGAAGAAGAGAACAATCATTGAATATGAGGGAGCACAACCAGAGACATGCCCTTGGAGAGGCTGGGCAGCCTGGGACAGGAACCAGGCGTCACCTGTGTTCTCTAGCAGGTACTTGAGTGAGCACTCAATGGCAGTGAAGAATCCATCCAGGACCAGCTCATCCACGTAATCCAAATACACCTTCCAGGCATCAGATGCTGGGTCTGCAAGGAGGAGGCTCTGGTTTTCCTGCAAGAAAAAGAAGGTGCCTTCACACACAACAGGGCTGAGTCTGCCCAGAAGAGAGCTGCCCACACCCAAGGGCCGATGCCGGGCAGCACAGGAGTATCAGCCTCGTGGAGGTGGATCTTCCTGCCGGGGCACGGCCACGATTTGCTCCTGTCAGGGGCTGCTTGGTCTCCGGGAACACTTCAAGGTGAAAATGGAGCACAGAAGAGCCTTAGAAAGTCTCCCACGTGTTCTCCTCCCTCTTCTCTGAGGCCGTGGGACTTGGGGCTGCTCAGCACCCCTGGAGCAGGGAGAACTGGGAGTCTAAAAGGCCCATCCTGATGAACTCATCTGCTTCTCTTCAGAGTCCAAGGCCCGGCAGCGACCCTCAGGAGAGGGCTGGGCCTGTAACCCACCTCCCTCTAGGCCAGGGGCTGTCCCTGACATGCACAACACCTGGCTCCAGGCAGGTGAGGAGCAGAGCTCTGGGCCTTCTCCTGGCCTGCAGGGGACTCTGAGCTCTGGCAAGCAGCAAGGTTTGGGACAGCAGTTTTTATCCTTTCACTCAGCCTCTCCCTGGGCACTCAGCACCACCTCCTGCTCCACAGAGGGACGTCCAGCCTGAAACCCAGGGGTCACCCCCAGCCTCTGTTCCCAGGCAAGCACCTCAGAGAGGATTTTTCCTCGGAGCAGGATCCCAAACCTGATGCACCACTCCCCTCTAGTGGCTCTCCAGCAGCCAAGGTTGGAGCCAGACCCTTCCCTGGGCTGCAGCTGCTGCTGGCCCTGCCCCGGGCTGGGAGCCCAGCCAGCCCCACTCCCCCATCCCAGCTCACCCCTCGGAGACAACATCAATTAACACCAGGGCAGCTTTTCAAACGGGTTCAGGGAGTTCCTTTAAGGTGAAGCAGCTCTGGACGTTTTCAGGGACACCAGGGAGCCTCTGAGGAGCCCCCCAGCCCTGAGGGTGCCCCCTCACCTTCACCAGAGAGTGGATCCTCTGCCCAGACTCCCTGACGAGGCCGTAGCGCCGTTCCAGGCGCTCCTGGCACTCCTCCAGGCTCAGCACTGCCTCCCTTTTGGAATCCCTCCTCTCGAATACGGGCGACCCCCACGAGTGCACCACGCTCTGGATCTCCTCAAGGTTGTCCTTGGCTTTCTGCACCCTCTGCTCCAGGTCACAGACATCGCCCATCACCCCGGAGATGTGGTCCCAGACTCCTGGGCAAAATGAGATGATTGATCAGATATCTTCAGAGCTGCTGCGCCAAGCTCTGGTGTTCTCTCCTTCAGACCTTTTTCCTGTGGTCTCACGTACTTCTCACTCATCCTTAAGGTAAGAGATTCCCCCGTGGTCTCACGTATTTCTCTCTCATCCTTAAGGTAAGAGATTCTCCACCACCAGCAGCAGAGCCACCTCTACCTCCCCCCTACCCCAACAGCAGGGACCACCAGAGCCTCGCCTCCCCAGATCCTGGGCTAAACCTGAGGGGAGCAGGATCCTGCCCACAGCCGCAGCAGACCAAGGGGATGTGGAAAGCAGCAGGCACACCAGGAGCTGCTCCTCACCTCCCCAGAGAGTGCCCTGTCCCACTGGGAACTGCCATTGGGAACCAGGGAGCAGGGACTGGGCACACGGGGGAACACGAGGGGACCCCGGTGTCACACAGAGCCGCCTCACCCTCCACCTTCCAGGTCAGTGTTTCTTCTGCCTCTCTCAGCTTCAAGTCGATGTCCCGCAGCTGCCCCTGCACCAGAGGATGTTCCACCTCCAGCAGGGTTCTCAGGACCTTGTTGTACCGGTTCCCCATCAGCTCCAGGCTGGCCACCAGCTGCTGGAAGGAATCCTTGCAGGAGTAGACCTCAGCTGCCGCCGGGGGGGTGGCTCCTGCCCCGCAGGCCCCCAGATAGCTCACCTCCCTCAGCACCGACACCAGCTGAGGAAGGAAGGCACAGAGCTGAGCACAGCGCAGTCCCGCCAGCTCCTGGCCTTCCCTCCAGTCCGTTCTGAGCATCCCAGGGGCTTCCTGCTGGGTTATTCCCAAAGCAGTACGCTGGAAAGGGCCTGGACAGCTCCTGGTCCATCCCTCCTGTCTCCCACTGATCTCCAACTCTGGATTTCCTCCCAGCTCTGTTAAACACCAACCAGCCTCCAAAAGTCACCATCATCTCTGGTCCTCTCAGCCCTCCCCATCCACGTGCATCCCCTCTCAGATGAAGGCTGAGCCATACCACAAGTCTCAGCAAAACTGTTCCTGCAAGAGCCATTGGCCATTATCAAAGTGAAAGATAAGACGGCCCCAGTTCTTTTGGTTTGCTGGGCTGATTGGCATAAAAAACAATTTAAAAAATAGTACTGTGGCCTCAAACCCACTGACTCAACTCCTTCTGCTGCCACATTCCATCAAAGACTTCTGGAG
This sequence comes from Donacobius atricapilla, assembly GCA_013397315.1. Lineage (NCBI taxonomy): Eukaryota > Metazoa > Chordata > Aves > Passeriformes > Mimidae > Donacobius > Donacobius atricapilla. The sequence continues at coordinate 22,865 of WBMY01010764.1, read as the reverse complement.
TCACCAAAAAAAAAACCTTCCCTGGGTTTTTTACACCCTTTTCAGAAGCTCAGGTTTCAGGTACACACAACGTGATTGTGCATTTGCAGATGATGTCCCATCACTCCCCACACCAGTAACAACCCTGGTCTGGACATGCTGACACCAGATACACATCTGGCTCCTGAGGGACTCCCTGCCACTGCCTTTAACCAGAATTTGCTCTGCTCCATCTGTAATCCTGGCATTTAGGCAGAGCAGACCCATGGTAGATCCTTGTTACCCCCATGGGAGGGGCTCCGCAGACCACAGAGCCAGTACCAACCCCACCAGGTGTCCCCCAAAGCTTGGGGACGTGCCCTCGGGGGCAGGAGAGCTAAGGGGCTGCAGCTCTTGATGTCTTCAGTTTTATCTTCCATGTATTTCAGACTCTGTGCTGCCCAGGGGTGCAGCTCTGAGCTCACACTCAGTGTCACTCAGCTCTGCACAGAGCAGGGACACAAAACAAATCCTTTCCCAAATGGAGACCAAGGACAACTGTTACAAGTTTTCAGGCCCAAAAGCACAAACAAGGGTGGGCTGAGGAGAGAAAACAAGAAGGATGGGACTCCAAACTCCAATTACCTGAAGCTGTAATTGGACAATTAAACCCCAATATGCAAATGGACCAAAACTTATCAAAGTGTGAGACCTGGTGAGCGTTTGTCCATTTTATGACCATTTTGGGTCCACCTTGGGTGCAGCCCTGGTCAGGCTCTTGTCCTGCCCAAGGTGTATCCTTAAAAGTCTTTCAATAAATTTCTACTTTACTCTCTTAGCTCTGTCCAGTCTCTGTTCCAGCTCAGCCTTCCCAAGGCATCACTCTCACCTGGGGATCAAAATTGACCGTGATCAGTTTGGTCTGTGGATCCCGCCGGATGAGAGGCTGAGTGAGGTTGTACTGGGATTTTTCTGAGACTGTCTGGGACCAGTCTAAATACAGCTTTTCCTGATACCTGCCAGAGAAGAGAAACACGCACCAGGTAGTTACCAGGCCAGAGAGCGCAGCTGTAACTGAGTGGAAGCCAAGTCCTGAGGACTGAAGAACGTGAAGGAATGTTCAAAACCCACCCACGCCATCTCCGCAAACAGCAGTGCTTCCAAGACTAACACCCAAAGAACAGTGGCAACATCAAGTCAGGAGGGTAATGCTCTCTCAAGTACCAATTTCAGCAGAGAATTCAGATTTGGAGATGGACTTTGGAAAGCTTTTAGCTAAGGTGATGTATCAGCAGCTGGGGGTTTCCAAAGGCCTAAGCAGGACAGATGCCTAAAGGCACAGGGATGCTGGGGTGGCTGAAGGTGACCTCACGTGTCTGAGTGAGACCATGGCACCGCTGGGATGGAGCACAGGGACAGAATGGGGGTCCTGGCCTCTCACGTGCCATGGACAGTCCTCCAAGTGACAAAGTCTGTCCTGAATCGCGCCGTCACCTGAGGGAAATGGCACCCAGGAGACAGCACCTCCAGGCGGTCACCGCAGAGCTTCTGTGGAGCTGCTCCTCTCCGAAAGGCTGCACTGAATCATCAGCCCTGCTCTGGCGATGGGAACAGGGCTCCCTCCATCCACCCTGCAGCACCCAGCAGCCCAGGCCCTCAGCTCCCTTCAGGGCCCTGACGGATCTCCTCGCTGGGGTTTCTCTCGAGGGACAGCCCAGAGCAACCAGGTGTAACATCAAACACTGAGATGCCAAGTCCTGGGCAGTGACTCATCTGTGTAACTCCTCTGTAACTGTGGAATATCCACGTTGCAGCCACTGAACAGGCACGGGAGAGCAGAGACTTCTCCCAGCCCAGCCTTTCCACCAGAGCAGCTCCTCCAGCCCACAGCAGCTTGCTCTGATGCTCCTGCGGGGCTGCAGAATTCTCACTGGAAGCCATCCCAGCAAACCTGTGGTACCCAGTGGCAGGAAATTCCCTCGGGCTTAGGGAGGGGCATTCCCAAGCCCTGGGCTGCCAAATGTTCTGGAAGGTGGCTTAGGGGAGGGGAGTGTTTCCTCAGCTACAGCCCTGCCTGAGCCCCTCCCTGTACCTGTCGAGCAGCTGGATCATTTCTTCATATTTCTGCACCACCCTTCTTCCACGGGCAGAGTCCAAGCTCCTGGCAGCACAACAGACAGGGGTCACCTTCAGTCCTGGGGGCTGAGGTCTGCATTTACCCCTTCCCAAGGTCCCCCACAGTCCGCAGGCACAGCCTGCTTGGATTTCACCCCAAATCCTCTCCCTGCACAAAGCCCCCTGTGCTCTCTCTCAGGTGTTTCCATGCTGTAAAGTGGGGACCAGCAGTTGGGACTGGGAGAAGGGCCCAGGGCTGCTGGAAAAATCAGTTACCAAACATCAGTTTTAAACATCTTACCCTTGACAGTTTTCTGTCACAGTTGTGCCCCACTAGATGCAGGTCACAGCTGTGTGCATGACTGTTTATATAACGCATAGAAAAAAAAATTAAATGTATGCCATAGCATATATTGTACAGATAATATATATATTATCTATATATATTACCTGTATATGTATTATCTATATATATATAATCTATCTATATATATACACATATCTTCATTTTTGCTTTTCAATCCTTTCTCCCTCTCAAGCTGCACGTGGGAAAGAGCCCCACACCACCCTGCTGAAGGACTGGTCTTTAACGGCTCTAAACAGAGGGGTAAAATCCATGTTAAACGCAGGGAAGGTGAGAATCCCAGCCCTGGTTTGTTTTCTTGATCTTGGGTGATTGTTTCTTTGTTTAATGCTGAGAAAGTTAACTTCTGCCACTATGCCCAAGAGCTGGGCTGCTCCCAAGGAGGTCCTGGAGACGGTGCTGAGAGGAATTGCAGTGGGAAAGGTTGCAATACCTATTTTAACTGCAACCTAGGGCTATGTTAAAAGCTGAGGAGCCTATCTACCATCCCACTGTGCCTCCCAATCACCTCAAAACCAATCCAATTAAAGAGCTTCTTTATAAAACAAAGATGTCAGGGAAGTGAAAGGCTCTCACTTCTCACCTCTTTCTTCCCTAAGGACTGCTTCAGCTGCAGCCACTGCACTGCATTCAACACAGAAAAAACATCTAAAGATTGACCAGAGATTTCCAGATGGTCACAAAGCAACTCATCTGGAGCAGACACTCACAGCCATGGGATGTTCCTCAAGTGCTCCAAGGGCCCCTGGATCCTTGCTCTCAGCTCCTGTGCCCAGCCCAGCGCTCCAGCCACGGGAGGGACGTTCTTGTGCAGGGGGGGAAACCCTGGCAGGGCACAGGGACACAGCATTTCACCAGCCCTGCCACCCCACAGCAGCTCAGCTCCACAGAACTGCCCTGGTTCCCAGGCTTCGTCCCTGAAATCCCACCTCTGTCACACCATGTGGGTCTGGGACCCACAAATCCCCCTGTGTAGCCCTGGGTTTTCAGCCTGAGATGTTTTGATTTCTAAAACTCAGTTCTCACAGAACTCTCTGTAAACAAAAGCAGATATTTTTGCTAATTCCATCCTGTTTTCATTCCTCTTTGGAGGTGGAGACCATTTGATGTCTCTGTGTTGGCCAATGTGATTGGGTGTTACTTCTAACACCAATCAGTTTAGCTCTAGTGACCTGGTATATAAAGAGGTGAAATTGTTAATAAACTCAGTTTCAACCTTCTGACAAACTCTGGAGTCGTGTGGTTTGATTTTGTGTCCAACAGTGACACCCCTGCGCCTCTGGATTTGGAACAAGGGATCAGAGAAGCCTGGAATGTCCTGGAAGCAGGTTGGGGTGAATTCTCTGCTTCCCAGACACCGAGGAAGGGACATCTGGCTGGGAGCTGGTTGTGAACGTCCCACCTCAGAGGCACAGAACAACACTCCCCAAAGTCACAGCAGATCTGGACTCGTGCTCCATGAACCTCCCCATTCCCTTTGTTAACCTGCACTGGTTCCAGCAGTGCTGCCTCTCCTGGAACTTCTCTGGTTCCAGAACAATCTTCCTGAGGCTGCTGCTCAGAAGTAGACACACTAATCCTCATAATCTGACAGGAGTTTTACCTATTCCCTTCTGTGCCAGCATTCCCAGGAAATAATAAACCTGGAAAAGGCGGAAGCCTGAATTCCCAGCTCCCCCTCGCATTTACAGCATTACAAGGGAACGGCTCAGCATGAGCCCTCAATCCCAGCCACACCTCACACATTTAAAACAAGGATACTGGCATTGCTGTAATGAGCATTCCCAGGCACTTCCCTTTCCACTAGGAGCTACAGAGGCTGAAAACCTTTGCAATTTCGGAAGTTCTGGTTTGCTTAAGCAGAAGTAAATTATTTTCTCCCCTAAATCAGGCTTTTGACTGTAAAATCAGTTTTCCTCCTCCCATGGCACCCACCGAGCTGCAGCCCTGCCTGGGTGTGCCTGCTGTAGGTGAGCCTGGCCTGGTCCAGGGCAGTGCTGAACATGCTGAGGAGCACAGGGACCTTGTCAGCAGCAACTGCAGCCAGCACAGGGCGCTCCAGAAGGCTCCGAAACATGGCCAGCAGCTGTGCAGGGGGAGAAATGGGGGAAAAGTCACATTCCTGCACAAAGTCCCGCTGGGATTTCCCTCACTGATGCAGGGGCTTCGTCTTCCTCAGGAAGTCAAGGGTCTGCACTGATGGACACTTAGTCAAAGGGTTTTCCCCCTGCTTTCCCAAGTAGTTCCTGCCTTTCATGGAATCATTAAGGTTTGAAAAGAGCTCCAAGATCGCCTTTGGCTGAATCCCACCACTAAACCATATCACAAGGAATGTTTTTGTTACAGAAATGCTCAGACCTTCTCTCTGGGTGAACTATATTCCAGCTGCCATTCTTGCAAGTGCTTCAACATTTGCTATTAAAAAAAACCCAACACAACTACTCAAAGATAAATGCTATCACCTGCCATTTTCTACAGATTTTTACAATTATACTGACCTTTTTCAGAAAATACAATTTAATTTCTCTGCAGGATACATTCACTGGTAAACAAAGCTACCTCATTTCTAGAAAACCTCCATTTTCAGAGCTGAAATTCATCCATGTATTAACAAATTGATATTAACAATGATGACCTGGTTTTAGCAGCAGTTTTCACCAGGAAATCAGAGACTCTAAGAATAATTTGGGCTGGAAGGGACCTTAAAGGCCAGCTCATTCCACCTCCTGCCATGCGCAGGGACACCTCCCACCAGACCAGGATGCTCCAAGCCCTGTCCAGCCTGGCTTTGGAACTCAGAGCAGCCTTTCCTCCACCTCCCAGTGAAACTCCTGCCACCCAAAAGCCTGATCTGAGTCATTTCTTTGACTGCTCTTCCCCAGACTGAGCAAAGGCCTCTTCTGTTTGTGTCCTGAGCTGAAGAGCAGCAACACTCCCAGCTCCAGGGCTCGTGAGGGACCCACAGGTCTGAGCATCCCGACCGAGGGGTGCCACTGTGCCGCTGTCCCAGCCCCACGTGCCCGCAGCTCCAGCCGTGTCTGGGCTCTCTGTGGGGCTCACAGAGGCAGAAGGGAGGGCACAGACAAACCTTGAAGACGTGCTCCAGGTCTGGGGCGTCGCTGAAGGCCTGGCTGAACACAGTGCCCAGCCGACGGTCAAGGTCCTCCACCTTCTGCTGGAAGTCCACGGCATCCTGCTCAAACTCCTGTGGGAAGGGCAGCAGCAAGTCCTGAGCTGTGAGAGGGCGCTGGGGAGGGGCCTGCCACCTCCCAGCCCAGAGATATTTCCTCTTCTTATCTACCAGAATTTAAAACACTGCTCTGGCCACCCTCCACCGAGTCAAGGACACTTCTGTCCCATCCCATGGCTGAGCCCGTGGCACTCCAGGATGGACCCACAGTCTAACAAATGTCAACTTGATCCTGGAGTCAAGACAGGCTATTTCCACAATCTCTTACGCTGAAGACCACACCACCACCCCAAAAACCCACAGAAGCACTTGCTGAACCAGCAAGGTATGCTAGACTTAAGCTGTGCCAGGGGAACTTTAGGTTAGACATCTGGAAAAAATTCTTCACTGAGTGATTGGGCACTGGAATCATCTGCCCAGGGAGATGCTGGAGTCACTGTTCCTGGATATGTTTAAAAAAAAAGGCTGGACGTGGCACTCAGTGCCATGGTTTAGTTGATGAGGTGTCAGGTCACAATTTGGACTTGATGATCTCAAAGGTCTTTTTCAGCCTGGTTCATCCTGTGGTTCTGAGACATGGAGCTGCAAGAACTCCCAAGTATCTGCAGGAAAGGCCAGCAGCTCCCTGCTCCCTACAGTGACAATCAGAGCACAGCAAAGGGAGAAAGAGCTGGGAAGGAAGAGCCAGGGCTCTGCTGCAGAGGGAGCTGCTCTCTGCAAACGAGGCTGTGCTGCTGCGATTCCCACAGGCTGGTCCCACCTACCACATTGCCCAGGTCCAGGCAGTCGTAGGTTCTCTCTGAGAACACCTGGAAGCCCTCCAGGAACTCCTCATGCATCTGCAGCACCTGCTGGCCCAGGGCCTTCCCTTTCATGCCCCCAAGCTCGATCTTCTCCAGCTGTGTCAGGTCCAGGGCTGTGGCCAGGAGACCCTGCAGAGCCAGAGGAGGCACACACAGGGTCAGCCGCCAGCAGATGCCAGCAGTCAGCACAGAGCCATGTTTGCTCCTGTGTAGGAGGCTGAAGGAGCGGGTCTGGGACGGCGGGGATGAGAGATCTCTGGAGCCCAGGGCAGCTCTTGAAACGTGGTTTATTGCACAGGGCGGGGGTATCAGAGCTTTGCTCCAGCTGCCAGCCACGGCTGAAGTGCCCCCAGAGAGAGCTGAGTCCCTGTTACAATACATCGCTTTCTGTGTTGAATATTCTGATTTACACTCACCAACCAGTACAAGACACAAATCCTACAGAATTTACATGCAGCCTATAAGAATTACTACATTACCATATGTGTTTCATTTTAAACCCTAAAAGCTGATTCCTAGACCCTTTTTTCTTCCCTGCTACTTTGGTGAGGTTCCTCCAACCTCTGGACCCTTGGCAAATATGGCATGCCCCTATTTACCAAGGGTATTGTTCAATCAAGGGAGATGCTTCTTCAGCTGGACAAGCCATTGTCTTTTTTAGTTGTTTAGTAACTGATGGCTTGGCATCTCAGAACTCAAAGTTTGCCTTCATTTCAACTTCGCTTATAGGTTTTATATTTTCAAACTCTTTCGCTAAGGAATCATATTTATAGGGCTTTCCTATTTCATCTTCCCCAACACTCCTGGGCCAAAGGACCTCCCAGGCTCAGCCAGGGTGCTCAGGCTGATGATCTTTAAGGTCCCTTCCAACCCAAACCATCCTGTGATTCTACGATTATGAGTAGTTTCAAAATAGATGCCATCCACTGTGGCTTTCAACACAGCTCCTTAAGGCATGAGCAGAGTTACACAGCGTGGTTAAACCAGTGAAACCTTCTGTTCCAGGGCAGAGAACAAGAGAAGGAAAGAAGCAACCCAGACCTTGCCTTGGATAGGCAAAAGCAGCCTGTGCAGTGCCCATCTGACCCCACAGATGAGAAACAGAGACTCACTGCAGAGAGGTGTGAGCAGCAGGGGCAGGGAGCTGCCAACCACAGGAGAGCTCACAGGGGAACAGTGTGTGCAGCAGGTACTCAGTGTGCAGCAGGTACTCAGGGTGTAGCAGGTACTCATTGTGCAGCAGGTACTCATTGTGCAGCAGGTACTACGG